>CM076572.1:515336968-515529894 GCA_034641835.2 Pinus albicaulis | reverse complement strand
CTGATCATTAATGAGAGCCAAAGGCCGGATCATATTGGAGCATGCAGAATCGCTAACAGAAGTGGAGGTCCGATCTTGAACACTGTTAAAACTTAATGCGATTAGATGTGAAAACCTTGGAACTTAATTGAACAGTGTTAAAACTTAATGCAATTGATATGAAATTGCCACATCCATGTCCCATCTCCTTAAACTCCATCGAATGCACCCGCAGCCGGGAGCAGGGCAAGTTTTGATTGAGGACAGGTGGCAAAAATTGATTGGAGCGGATCTTTGTTTAGGTCGCTCGCGGAGTGGAAATCCGGACCCGAAAAAGATTAGGGCGAATTTGATAAGAAATTTGCGTCACAACTCTCCCTTCGTACGCCAACCCAAATTCAGACCTGAAAAAGATTAGGGTGGAATTCATTTGGTTTTCGCGTCACAAAATTGGCCGATGTCAGCAGGCTATTTTGGAACGCGAATTTGGTTTGAATTATGGTTTATCGCTGTTTGAAGTCCGACGGGCTCGACTTAAGAACAATTTGTGTTGGTTTTATTTGATAATACACATATTTATAATAAATCATGGGAATACCACACTAGTAAACATGTGGAAAAGTTATACAAATTATTGAGAACAATCATTTTTATGTAAAAATATCCAAATGTGCTTTTGGGAAATAAGAATTTGAGTATTTGGTTCATATTGTTTTAAAGAAAGGAGTGAAGTTGGAGCCTCAAAAGATGCAAGATATTACAAAATGACCTATTCCTAAGAAAATCAAGGTTCTTAGAAGATTTTTTAGACTTACATGATCAGTATGATGATAATTATGATAATTTCACAAAACAATCACTAGCTATTTTGAGGGATGAGATATTAGAACAAGTTCAGCTTGATGAGGATTTTTTCAGAGCTTTATTTCTTCTTTTGAAATTAAGAAAATATGCTCCCAAACTGAAAATATGTGTTCTTGAGATAATTTCTGAAAATTATGAAAATGAAATTAAACTTTTGCATTCTCAAATTCAGTCATACAATTTCCAAAATCCTAAAGAATTCTTTGAAAATCTTCCTTCTCCTAAGCAAGAGGAAATTGTACTATCTTTTGACTTGCATATTGAGGATGATTATTCTTTCAAACACAAGACAAAAGAAATAGTTTCAAGGCTTAATATTCAGAATAAAACTGAGCAACCAGTGATTGAAGGCCTAGAAGTAAATAACATACATCATACTTTTATTGATCCTATATCAGATTATATGGAGAATATTTTTAGCCCAAATCTGCAAACATGTTTTCTCTATAAGGATCAAATACATCAAAAGTGGCCTTTACACATCATATCATTTATTATAAAGGCACATGATCATAATATACTTCTAATTTTGATCACAAGCAATCAAGTTATCCATTTATTGTTACAGCTACTTGATTGGCTTCATTGGAATTTTTGTATTACCTGATTCAATAAGATTTTTAGTAGATTGAGTAGGTAGATGAGTGCCAATAAGCTCAGAATTTTGAGCATTTTTTTTAGTTTTCAATTTTCAGCTAGTTTTTCATTAAGTTGGTTTGAAAACTTTTGTGTGTTGTTTTAGTTTCATATCAGATTTCAGTTTGCAGAAGACAGAAGACATTTACAGGTTCACCAAGGTCAATGGATGAGGACAACTGACCTGATGTTCTTGACTTTTCACCAGGAAAATCCATCCCCAAGTGGAGCCAGTGTTAGACTCCTATACCAATAGGTGTCATATTTCATGATTGACTTGATGGGCTATGTAATATGTTCATACCTTTTCTTGTTGCAAAGGTTTTCCATATTATCAAAAAATCAAAAAAATTTAAAAAATGTAAAGAGGGTATACCCTAAAAGAAAAATCAAAGGGTAAAAAGAATAAAAATGACCAAAAAAGTAAAAGAAAATGAACCCCACCAAAAGAAAGGCCAAGGAAAGTGTGCAAGTCTAAATGCCACTAATTTTTTCTCTTATGTAATAAATAAAATTGTGTGCAACTTGTATCCTATGCCACAATTTATGAATAGTCAAACAGTTTAAGCTTGGCTATTTCATCTTTCAATTTCATGTTTTAGAGATAGAGAATAAAATCTGACCAAACTGTTTAATCTTGGCAGATAAGTAGATAGGTAGAGTAAATAATAATAAGCCCCAAGGGTTAGCTCAAGTGGTAGTGAGCCAATACGTGGTCCTCTCCGTTGAGGGAGGTCACGGGTTCGATCCTTGAGTCCTTTGGGGTTAGGCCCCGAAAGTTGGCCGAACGGTTTACCGTGCGTACCATCCAGAAATTCTGGGGAAGTACGCCCGGGTTTCCCGTGAGCTTTCCCCTCGTGAAAAAAAGGTAGAGTAAATAAAAGGAGCTCAATAGCTTAATCTGAGCCCTTGGATGTAATAAGGTTAGACTTAGATAGATTTCTACATGTAAAAGAAAAGAAAGTGTGATAAGGGTTTGCTAGTCTAAGTGCACCCTAATAAAGAAGAAAAAAATGTAGAGTAAAGTAGGTAGGGTAGGTAGATGATGTTGCAGAATTGCATGTGATGGACAATGACTCTAAATGTGTTAATATTTACTTTCATCACAAAGTGCAAAGGCAGACACTATACTGGAAGAAATTCAAAGCAAAACAAAGTCAAAGTTATTAACTTCCCTTCTCATCTTCCCCTAAAGATTTCACTAATTTCCCCTAAGTACTAAGGTATTTGAAAATTAGAGGGCTTAAGGCATTTCCTTGACTTTTAGAGGGACCGGACCCTCGGCCCAATAATTGGAAAAGCCTAAGTACTTGAAGTCATTCTTCATAACATTCACTCATTTCTAAACATCTTTTCCTAAGTAAAATCCCATTTTACTTAGGAAAATTATGCATTATTTCATAAAAAACCCTCAAAATCACATTTTATTCCAAGTCTAAGTGATGAAGTGGTTATAATGCAATTTTCTTTTAAATATTCACTTTCTTAGTTATATTAATGTATTTTGAGTTTACATTGTCCCCTTGTCATATTAACATTGATTTTATGTATTAAATCCTTACAAAAATAACCTTCTCCTATTATATACAACTCCTTTTTATATAATATCCCCAAAAACCCATTAATAAATTTTAGCCAAAGTTATTTATTCCCACATGTTTAAATAAAAAACCCACTTTATGCCCCTTTTGGCTAAATATATCGTAATATTAAATTCCGCCCCCTATGGTAATTAGATTAATCTGATTTAATTATCATATAATAAAAGTATATTGAAAAAATAATTAAAACATGTTTTATTACGTGTTTTAATACAAAAATAATTCTTCCCCTCTGTATTTTAATCCCCCGACTCCCTTTCCCAAGGTTAAAACTATAAACCCTTTGTAAAATCCCCAATACCTCCCTTAACCGCTAACCTTGGTTAAATCATTTCCCGATCACTTTCCTGCATTTTTATAAACAAATTGATTAATCCTCACGATTAATTAACTCCGCCAATTAGATTCCCCCCGATGAGATTAATTAATGTTTAATTGCGTCAGGCCCTCCATATTAAATCCCCGTCACTTCCACGTCCCCATCTTCGTTCGATTAACCCATCTGAGATCAACGGTTATTAATGATATCACTAGCCATCCGCGTCCGAACAATAACGCGCGATGGCTCGACGGTTTTCAAACAGTGCCATGCCACGCGTCAATCATTCTATGGAATCGCTCGCCCTCTACCCAAAACCACTTTTCCCCAAAAGCGGTGCGATGGAAACCGCTTACCGCTTGCCCCCCATGACTCATCCTCCGTACCTGCTGACGTCATCCATTAAATAAATAAATAAAACCCCGTCACCCTTTGGACTTTGTGAATAAAACAATTTTTCCCGCGTCATTTTCATTATTCTGTGAACGACCAAAGTCTCATGCAGATAATTTCAAAAACAAACTGTCAAGCGCCGTCAACTGTATTTTGCTGAAGACAATTGCATACCAGTAATCCAGAGTTCGTACGCCATAGCCTGTACCTGTTTAATCACTATTCATCTCCCAAAAAACAGGTATTTACCCCAATTCCCGTTAAAACTCTGTGAAATCCTAGCTTTTGTTTTAAATTCCGCACGAAAGACAGAAACAAAGTTCAATTTGGTCTTGTTCAATCCCCATAATTGTAAATTGCATTCCAAAAACTTGTAATTGTGTTTGTTCTTCACAAAAACCCAAAATTCATTTCTGAATCCACAAGAACCAGAAATGGAGGTTCCAGTGGCTCTGAACGTCGCACCTTTGAATGCCCCTCACAGAGATTTAGACTATCTACCCCTAGCAGATAGAGATTTTCAAATTAAAGACCTCGTTCTTAGTGATAATCCTCTTCGAACCTTTTTCCGCTGCAGAGATAACTTTATAAACGGTTCTGATATTATTGGATTATGGGAATCCAATCTCCCCATGTATCTTCTCCCCTCAGTCCATATTTTTCCTGAGTTAATTCATTACTGCCATGAAAACTATGACCCCAATCAAAGAGCAGTTTTGTCCCTGAGTTAGAACATCCTTTTCCCAATCACTACTCAATCGATAAATGAAATGCTGCAATTTCAACCTAGTCAAGCCCTCACTCCCCTGTCCATGGGAGAATTACTTGAAAAGTCTACCAATTTGTCCCATGAAGAGTTAAATAGCATTTGTCAAACCTTCATGTTACCAGAGCATCAGCCCAAAGGCCCTCCCCCCTATGGTTATACTTTTTTCATTGATGTGGGCAGGCTTATTCTGAATATGATATCCTTTATCATGGGTTTCAATATTAGTGAATATGTTGATCAATTAACCCTAGTATTGTTGTCTATATTTACCCTTGGACAGTCCCCTGCTGTCAAGTATGATTTTGCATCCTACATTGCTAATAAAATCCATGATCAGTTCATGAGATTTGAGAATGAAAAAGTGTTCAAATATTCTTCTGTTGTATATCATCTCATGATTTATTACCAATCAGAAAGTTTCCCTTTCCATGTTCAGAAACTTGATGCCAAAGGAAATCCTAGGTCTGTGATATTTTGGTCTGCCATCACCCATAATTCCTCTGATTCTCCTTACTCCTATAATGAGTTTATTGACCTATTTGTACACCCTGCAACCACTTTGTTAATAGGAGTTTCCCCTCCTAGAGTCAATAATGAAATCAAGAAAATTCTACAACTCTCAAAACAATATAGGGTAGGTGATTGGTACTTGTACCAAAATCACACTGAGATCAGAATATATGGATGTGAATTGTGCCCATTCAAGTTGCCCAAATATGTCCCCATGAGACTCTTTGCACTAGAGTATTTCAGGCAGATGATTAACTCAGATATAGTTCATTTCTGGAATACAAAGAAAAAGGCTCAACTCAGGATCAAAAGTCAATTAGGTCCCTTTGTTTGTAACTCTAGAGATGCTGGAGAGGAAGCAAAAAGAATCTTAGAAGAATATATCATATTACAAAAAAAAATTTACTGGGTGCCTTATGACCCAAATATCTTTATCTGTGATAGAAGAATGAAAAATAAACTATCACCATACATTCATCACAAAATTACAGAAATTGAACAATATGCCACTATGGATGAATGGATGGTAGGAACATTGGTAGAACAGGATAATGAGCAGGTCAAGGTTGAAAATGTAATGAAAGACCTTGAGAAAATACTTGACCTAGAATCTTTTGGACAGGTGCAGATACCAAGTATTGGTCCTTCTTCTGTAGGGACTTCTTAGCAAAATTTACAGGAGATCAGTGCATTGGCCACAGTACAATCTAAAGGAAAAGAAAAGGAGCCTGACATACAAGTATTTGAAAAATTCACAATGACAGAGCAACCTGAGACTTCTAAAGAACAGGGTCAAGTACAAATTCCTCCTATTCAGATCAATGAGCCAAAAATTTCAATTTTACAAACTCCTATCAATATAGAAAAAGGCAAGAAGAGAGATGCTGAAGTTGCTACCCCTGTTGGTGGATCTTCAGAACAACCTCATGCTAAAAGACAAAAATTAAATCCTCTTCCAGAAGTAGATTTTGTTCAGGAAATTCCTGATATCCAGAGAGAAGATTTGGATAGTCAACAAACAGGTATAGTCAGTGGGGCATCCACTACTTTACAGAGAAAAGAGCTGCAAAAGCAACAGAGTGTTGAAATATCTTCTTTCAAACCACCAGTTAAAGATGCAGGAGATATAAAGCCAGGAATGATCCACTAAGACTCCAGGTTTACAATCAGTATTTGAAGATGGCTCCTAAGAATAAAGAAAGATTGATGTTAGCTTATGACATTCAGCAAGGCAAAATTATAATGAGTCACTTCAAACAAAAAGTGCAGTAGCCTCAAACAACTGCAGATTATATTAGAACAAATTTTGAAGTCTTAGCAAAGGATATTCATCCTTTAGATCAGATTGAGTTACATAAGCAGACTGTTGAAATGATCTATTCTACTCTGACCGATAAAGCAATGGCAACTCAGAAGTTGCAGGATTCTTTGGAGAACACTAATGCACAATTGTAGCTTGAAAAGGCCTCTTCTCAGGCAAAAGATAACAGGATAAATAAATTGGAGGAAATAATCATTGGATTGGGTCAAAATCCTAAAGATGTCAAAGGTATAGAGGCCCTAATCAAGAAAAAAGATGATGATATTGCAGCTTTGAGAAAGAAGTTGAAATTGCCAGCTTCAAGACATCCACAAACTGAAGAGATGATAAAGAAAAATTCTGAAGAAGAAATGATGGACTTGCTTTTGAAACTGAATGAGCAACTAAATGAAACAGAAAAAGAGCTTGAACAGGCATTAAAGAACAAGCAGTCTACTATTCTAGCATCAACAACAGAGGCAATTACAGGTACAGGTACATCCACAACAGGTTAGCCAACAAAGCTATCATAGGTAAATACTTCCAATTTGAGTTCTGAAGAATTAATAAAGTCAATGAATGAATTGAAAATTCAAGTAACAGAACTCCAGCACACAAAGTTACAACTTATTAATTTATAAAAAAGATATGATCTCTCAAAAATGAGTGTTGCTGATAAAACAAGAGAGGTCGAAAGATTAGAAAAATTGGTTAAAGCATTGGAAAAGGATCTCACATTGGAGAAACCTTTAAAGGAAATAAATGAAATTCTTTGGGACAACATTATCCAATAAATAAAGGATGTCTAGTCTTCAATTCAGATTATGTATGAACAGAATGATTTAGTCAAATTGGCTATAGAAGAAGTTCAAAGTACAAGAGAAGAATTGGGAAATAGGCCTGAGGAAGCCAATCAACTCATACAGTTTCTAAACACTCAAACCAGACACCAACTTGTAGAACTTGGTATTCAGGACAGGACCGGAACAATTTTGGAAATAAAAAGAGTTTTTACTAAGAGAACCCTTATGCAGAATATAGAACGAAGGTGCTCAGATATGCAAGAAGAAATCATTGCCTTCAGAGAAAGATTTTATATTTTGTTGAAAAAATGATTGCTCAGTCCTATAGTTTCAGAGGATAAACTAATGGACCTTGAAAGCTATGTTGAAAAATTGGACAAGTATGCTGACAATCAAGCCAATTCTTCAACCAATACATCAGAAGCAGCAATGCCAACAGGAAAAAATCCTCATGACAGATTGGAAAATTTATTTTATCTTGAGCATGAAGTAAAGCATTTGTTTCCAATTCAGCCTACCTTTTTTCAGATATACTGAGGCTGATGAAACATTGAGAAAACTTCAACAGACCAAAATACCAGAAGATAAATGGTGGGAAGAACTGTTGGAACTTTTGTAAAATTTATCCTTATATGAAATTTTGCCTATTTACTTTGATTTTATTACATCTTGCCACAAGCCTAAATGTTTTATGATTCTCCAAAGACTCTTGGAAAATAATGCTTTCCAAAAATGATGAATATGCTTTATTATCCAACGAATCATGTGATTTTTGGCTTGGAAATCCATTTCCATTTTACTATAGGGATGCCTCCTTTGCTTTTCATTTCCTTCTAGATAAAATGAAAGCATTTTTTTCTAATATTTCCCAAGATACCAACAAGAATATAAGCTAGGGAATGCCAATATCCTGGTATGGACACTACTAAGGTTAATGTGCCACCCAAGGATAACCATATTGTGATTATTTTTCCCACTTTTTGAAATGGAAAGAACCAATCTCCATACCTATAGTCATTAAATCTTAACATAAATCCCAAGTATTTGAAATGGGTGCACTTGGTTGATTGTTTTTTCTAACATATCTTCCAAATCATTGAAAGTGATGGTAGACTTGAGTAGGTTTACTTATATTCCAAATGAAACCCAAAATGATTTTAGAGCTATAATGAGTCTTCACATACTAGTCCTATCTATATTAGAGGCACATCGAGATATGGTCTATGGTACAGACAGGAGGATGGAGCGAAGCTTTCTGGCTTCACTGATGCAGATTGGGCAGGGAGTCCAACGGACTGGAAGAGCACTTCTGGAGGAGTTTTCAGCATTGGTTCGACAACAGTTTCCTGGTACAGCAGGAAGCAGAGATCCGTGGCACTCAGTTCAGCAGAGGCCGAGTACATGGCAGCTAGCTTGGCTGCATGCGAGGCTATTTGGATGAGGAAGATCCTCGCAGGATTGTTCAAGTTGCATTTGGAGCCTACAGTGATCTACTGTGATAACCAGAGTTGCATTAAACTCTCGGCTAATCCAGTATTTCATGATAGGTCCAAACACATCGACATCAGGTACCATCATATCAGAGATTGTGTTCAGCGGAGAATCATGATGTTTTCATATGTTCCCACGGAGGATCAGGATGCCGACATCCTGACGAAGGCGCTCACCAGGAGCAAGTTCGAATTCCACAGAGGCAGGATAGGGGTTGCAGATAATCCATATCTTGCTGAGAGGGAGTGTTGAAAATTTAGCAAGATGATGGAGCTTAGTGAAATGAATTCGCCTTCACTAAGTGGGCCCGCAGGCAAATTCTGGCGCAAAGTCTATTTTTAGACTATGTCTATTTTTAGACATATGGAGCATGGTCCAAGGGTTGCAGTATGTTATTCTTGGAGTATTGGTCATGTTGGTAAAAATAGATGGACCTCTATTTTTGTGACCTATAGGTCGATAGGTCGATGTCTATTTTTAGATTGCCTATCCTAAAAATAGGGAAGTCAAATATTATTTACCCTTAATATTATTTGGACTCTAAACAACAGTTTACTCTCTTGGAGCACTTCAGTTCGAGCCTTGGAAGTGGCTCATGCATCTGATAGAGGAATTACGCTATTCCCAAGGGTTTGATGGCATCATGCATGGTTGACTTCAGTTAGGACTTCAGTGGCAGAAGTTTGGTGGAGTTAATGAGACAGCTAGTGGAGTTGTGTTCTGTTTATTTTAGTTGAACTAGTCGAGATTAGTTTAACTAGCTAATCAATTAGTTATGAGTGGAGTGAATTAAATATTATTTAATTCATTAATTAGTAACTCATTATTCAACTCAAGAACACATCAGTTCACTACAATGCATGATCAGTTCAGTGGAGACCAGTGAAAGAGGTAGATGAAAGGGTGGAGTTAGCTATCAGTGGCGACATCAGTTGTGCATGAGATTTGCACCACACTTGGAGGATTTGTCCATGATAATTGCGCAGTCAAGCCAAGGAGATTCGAACCTTGGATCTCTATAGAGACAGGCCATGATTGCGCAATAGATGCTAGGCAATTGGTGGTGAGTTTTGAACCAGTAACCTGTTCAAAACTGAGCTAGATTGCGGGTAACTGTATGAGAAAGTACCGAGTACTTGTGAGGAGTATTGTACTGAGTTTGTTACTTGATTTCTCCATTATAATATACACAATAGTTGCGGGGTTTTCAGCTATAAGCTTTCCCCATACATACTGTGTTAATGTGTATGATGATTTGATGTGTTATCGCTTGATTTTATTTCCGCATGTTTGATGATCTCAGTGGAAGAGATTATGTGTTGCATATAAATTCGAATTGTATGTGATCAGGATAGTCTCGGTGGATAATTAATCATTATTCAAATAATTTCTACATTCGCACTCAAAATTAGAAATTTTGTACTGAGGAACTTCTTCTTCTCACCCTTTTCAGAGAATACAATATAACCGAATTTGTTCGAACAAAAAAAAATGATAAAAATTGATGAAATACAAATTTTGAATGCAAAGTACCAATATAATAGCGTTGAATGATAGAAAATGTGAATAATAAGAATGTGGTCAATTACAAATAGTCTTCATTATGATCAATCTCAAAATATTTTCTTCTATTGTTCTTATTGTCACACAAGTTACTTTTGCAATATTTTCATATCAATTATATGAAAACGGTGGTTGAAATGTACACCATTTAAATCTTTAACTCGACCTATTGTAGTGAATGTCATGTCATGTCTCTCTTGCTCTGTAATATTAATAATAGTTTTTTCCAAAGTCAATCATTGTGATATATAGAATGTTAAACCTAAGTAAGTTTCAATGTTAGTTGTTTTCTATTACATTGTTTGAATGCAAAGTGACTAACAATGTTGAATGATGAAAGTAGGAATAATAAGAATGTAATCAATTACAAATAGTTTATAGTTTCAATAAGTAAACTTTTAAGGTAAATGAACATTTTATTTAAGATGAAAATTTGAGTATTTTGTTAATGGTTAAATTATTGTTACATAGAAATCAATGCATGTCATCAATAGGGAAAATTTTAAGGATGGAATTTTATCTTAAAGTTTAGAAACCTTGGCAAATATTACTAGTCCCCAATATGTAAATTGTAATTTTTTTAATGATATTTTTGTAAAAATATTTAGGTTGCCAATTATTTTATATTATTATATATAAAATTTTGGCGATTTTTAGGGTAAAATAATTTTATATTATAAAATTTGGGCGAATAAATTTTCAAAAAAATGGAAATTGGTGAATCTTTTTTTGGAAAAAACATGGAAAATTAGCCCACCTGCAAATATTAGCTCCTCGAAATTTTCTCTGTGATCAATAGGATACATGTGCTTACACTAAAATCAATGTGCACTTAATACATTAAATCAAAAACCAATATCTACACTGAAATCAATGCATATAGTGCAAGTAATCAAATAGTATTAAAAATCAGCATTTACACTGAAATCAATGCATCTAATGCAAGCAATCACATAGGAGTAGAAATCAACATCTACACTAAAACTGATACCTGCAATCAATGAAATAGGATTAGGAATCAACAACTACATTGAAATTAATGCATCTAGTGCAATCATTCATATAGGATTACGAATCAACATCTACATTGAAATCAATGCATCTATTTCAATGAAAAAAATATATTCATGGATTCTAAATCCAACTTCTTTTACCTTTGATAAAAGCCTTACTTCGTCTTCTCATATGGTTAATAATGTTTAATATTATATAATACTATATAATGTTTAATATTATATAATAAAGTTGTGGACATTTTTTTTTTAATTTTTTATTTTGTAGCGATGGCGAGCGATGATATTAGGGTTTACAGTTATGGTTTTCTTGGTTGCGCCGTAGCGGACTCTCGCCAACACTCAGAGGAATGAAGACATCACATCGCCCTGGAGGTATTGGGCCCTAAGAGAGGGTGGTCGGGCATCGACAAAAATTTGCATCAAAGCATACATTAGAGACACGAGGCCCCTGCAGACCTTGACCTCTCTCACAACTGTTCAGACCCAGGGTTTTGACTAACCCCATTGTTTCACGAACCAAGCCATGACGACAAAGCGACTACGAACGTCGGGGAGGGGGTTTTACAGGGAGAAGTCCCCCGCACACAGTTGTATCAGACAGGAACTTCGTTGTTGGCACCAGACATCACAACTAGGATTCACGCCATATCCCCTGGCCAAGATTTGGATGACATGGGAGCGACGCACCTATGGAGGCGGCGGTTGGGTCGCACAACCCTCTATCCCAACCTGCGATTGCGGGTCTCCTCTGTAGGAAAAAAAAAGAATAGGGCCACAAATGGCTGCCTGTCGTGACTTGGTTTTGCCTGGAACCCTCTGCACCAATCGAAGGCACTTACCCCAGGGGTCCCGTACATGGAGGAAAAAGAAGATAACAAAGGTGATATGAACACCAAGAAAAAGGTATCATCTACCCGTTTTCAAGTTTTCATTAGAATACCGGAAGGGAAAAATATATTGCATTGGGTAACTAGAACAGAGCAGGTAAATAAACTGAAACTGAGCATTTGTCATATTATGGGTTTTCCACCTAGCCTGCAATCCCTCATTTGCGGAGGTAGAATATTACAAGAACACATGTTAATCATGGACTATCACATCGGGCTCCGGTCTACTATCACACTCAATTTGAGACTGAGAGGAGGTATGACAGAACCAGGTAGAACACAAAGCCAAGGGAGAGCCAGAAACAACAATAACTCAAAACAGGAACACAATAAAGGTGGATCCTCTTACAAGAATATCTTGCAAGGGAAAAACAAAGACAAAGCACCCACAGAACTAGCCATAAGCATTCCAAGCCCTTATATTGTAGAGCAATTGAATCACATACCATAACTATCCGTAGACGTACCAGAGATAAATGAACAGAGAACCACATATGAAGCACAAGCACTTATATGCAGATTCAACTTTTTTTGGCCCAAACCAATGGAACTCTTCCACTAAATCCTCACACGATGGGCCCTGGATTGTGAAATTCATCTATGCGCTAAGGGATTTTTTATTGTCAAACTTGCATCCTTGGAACTCAGAGACATAGTTCTCAATGAGGGACCGTGGTTCTAGGGCTCCAATGGACTCTTCATCACTCCATGGTTCCCATATTTTGATGTAAATACTATGTCTATGTCAAAAATGTTGGTTTGGATTAGGCTACACAACCTACCCCTGCACTTCTGGAATGAAAGCATTCTAGAAGGCATTGGGAATACCATTGAGAAATATATCAAAATAGACACACAATGCCTGGAGGAAAGGATGTACACTTTTGCACCCATCTGTGTGGAAGTTGATCTGAGCAAAGGCTACTAGAAAGTATTCTACTGAAACACAAACAACAAAGTTGGATACAACCTCTTGATTATGAAAACACAACTTTTCGTTGCAAAAATTGCAGGTAGACTGATCATTTGCAAAATACTTGTCCAAAAAAAATAAAAAAAATTGGAAAGGTTCCAAAGGGGTGGCAACTCCCACCCTGTGATCCAGAGGAAGATGCAGAAGAAGTAGCAGATGAACCAGCGCCCAATGGGACCGAACAACCATTGACAAAACCGAAGGTGCAATGAAATGAAACACTGAGTCCTTTCGATCTGCAACAATCCATGGAAAGGCTTGGAAAAGAGTCAATGGAAATGGACAACGCGGGGACAAAACGACATCATACATCGGATACCTCATATTCAGACAAGGATAATGGAGCACATATAAAATAAAATCAACTCGTCCTTGTCTTTCCTTCGCCTTCTCAAGGGGAATGGCGCAAGGTGGAGAAGAAGAAGGGGAGAAAAACTTGATTTTTACTCCTTTTTGTATTGTTAGGATTTCTTGCATGATATTTGACTGGTTGTTGGACAACTACTAGCTAAAATGTAACATGTAACTTTATTTTAATTAATAGAATTACGACTTTTTCCTCGGAAAAAAATTACTATATAATACTATATAATATATGCATTTGTCTTTATGTGTCTCTTTCTTCTTCTGTCTCTCTCCCCCTCCATCTTTGTGTCTATCTCCCTTCCTCTCTCCTTCTCCTTGCCCCCCTCCCTCTCTCCACTTCTCCATCCCTCTCTCTATACCTCTCTTCTTCCCTCTCTCTCCTCCCATCATCTATATGTATATCTTCCTTCATCTCTCCTTCTTTGTCTCTCTATCTCACCCCCCAAAAACACATGCTCTCTCTCTCCATATCTATTTATCTCTCCCTTTCTCCCTCTATGTCTGTCTCATCTTTCCTCTCCCCACTCCATCTATATATCTATCTCACTTTGTCCCTCCTTCTTTATCTCTTTATCTCACTCTCAAAATATACATACACTCTCTCTATATTTATCTCTCTATCTCTTCCTTTCCCTCTCTCTCTCTTCCCCTTCTCTCTCTTTCTCTCTCTTCCCCTTCTCTCCCTCTCTCTCTCTTACCTCCTGCTCTCCTCTCCCCCTCACTCTCTCCCCATCTCTCCCTTATCACTCCCCTTCTCTCACTCCACCTTTCTCTCTCTATGTCTTTATGCTTGCCTCCCTCTCTCTCCCTCTCCAACATCATCTATCTCTCCTTCGCTTTCTTCTTGTTTCTCTCTTCCTTCCTCTCCCACCTCCCTTTGCCTCCCCCCCATCACTCTCTCTCTCCGCCCTCCAACTCTGTCATTATCTCCCTCCCTCTCTCCTTGTCTCTCTCCCCCCATCTGCGTGTCTCCTTATCTCTCTTCCCCTTCTCTCCCCCTCTCTCCTATCCTTCTCTCTATCTTATCTCCTCTCCTCTCTCCCTCACTCCCCCTCCATCTATCCCTTGTCACTCCCTCTCTCCACCTCTATCTCTTTATACATTTGTTCTTCCCTCCCATATATATCCGAAATTAATATATATCTTAATATATTAATATTAATATATATTATAATATATCAAATTTAATATTATATCAAAATCAATATTATATCAATCCAAAATTATTAAATTTAATATGATATTAAATTTTATAATATTAATATCATAATATATTAATATTAATATTAGATAATACTAAATGTCAAATTATAATAAACTTTTTCACCCTAATATATCCATTATAATACATATTAAACTCCATACTATATAACATATAATAATAGTTTAATGGAAATTTAATTGCGCAGTAATATCATATAAGAGTGGGTCTCACCCCCTCACTTACATTACTTACAGTTTCATGCGATGTTAATAATTTTTTTAAATTTATATTACAATTTTCTGATATAAAATCAATGTATCATGGGCATCTCAAAATGTGCTAAAACAAAGTGCACTCTTACACATTAAAATGTTTAGACCATTGAAATCTAGACATAGCTTAGGGTTTAAACACTATGAACAACTTTATATCTAAGTACATAACTTATTGTGAGATTGTAATTTTATAGTGTTGTTAAATAATTAAAGTAAGTAGAGAAATTATTTAGTTGACTATATATGATAAATTTTGCACCGAAAAAGAAAACAAAAAAATATTTGGCTTACCTTTGATTTAGTTGTCTCGTGAGAAACCAAAAACATTGACATCTTTAAGCTCTAGGGAGGTAAGGTATCTATCGTGTCCTCGTTAATGGAATTCACAACAATTGACGAAGAAGCCATGAGGCCTGATTTCTTCGTCATTCATTATGTATTGGTAATAGAGAATGTGGGGAAACTATACGCTCTTTGAGTTTTGTAAGACGTTTAAAGAATTTTGAGTGTATGAGGTGTAAAACTTGTCCGCTTCAAAGCCTGGTCACCTGTGTTTATTCGTTAAATTTTATTTTTTTCAATAATCAACTCATCTCCTTTTAATGATTCTATTAATTTAACAGAAAAACAATAATGACAATAATAATCTCATCCTCTCCGTCCTGACACTTATGTTACATGTAAAGGTTTAGAATCGATTGTCATCAGTGCTAAGTAAAAGTATTTAAGTTCATCATATAATTTTGTTGTTGCGATGGTTCTACACGGTTTAGCACAACACATATGATTCCATAGTTGGACTATAGATCACTTGTTAGTCTGGATATATTTCATAGTTGGCTTATTGTATAGTTGGACTATAAATCATTTTGCTAATTATATATTTATCTATGCATCTCTGTCATTATATCTAATGTGTAATAAAGTTGATATTTAAAAATATTGACATATTTACTTACATTACGCTTATACATATCCCCATATATGGCTAGAGCCAATATTTAAAACATTTTGACATGTTTACTTACATTACGTCTATGCATCTCTCCCATTTTGGGATGTAAGTGTCTCTTGGTGCAAAAATGAAGATTTTGTAATCTCAATGTTATTATCCCTGGCACATGTAGTAGATAACGCATTCAATTTTTTTATCAAACCTGTATTAATTTGGGTTTGATAAAAAAAAATCAATTTTCTATAATTTAACATTGCAAATTGAAATTTATTATTTTTTAACAATAATTTGATTTATTTATCTTCAACATAATTGGTTGAAGTCTTATTTTGGAATGATAGCAAGAGTAATATTTCCATATCGTATTTTGTGATGTTTCCATATGTTGTTATTGTTGTGGTGGTTATATCATTTGTTTAATTTTATTTTAATTTTATGAAAAGCATAATATAATAATATTAATACTAATTTGGGAAAAAATAAAATAAAAACCAAATTCCAACGTAATGCATATGTGATATTGCTTTATTTTTTTTTTCTTATTTATGTTAACATAAAAAAAGAAGAAGAAGAAGAAGAAGACATTAGTTAAATTCCTCGTTCTAATCGAGGTGATATATTGGACATGATAAAGATATAATCTCACCAAACTTACAAAAAATATATATATATATATATATATATCAAGCAGCTTGGTGAGTTGTCTAAGTAAGAAGTTGATTGAAAGCAACCCTCTTACTCCAAGAATCTATGGTCTTCCCAAAATCCATAAGGATGGTGCCCTCCTTCGGTCCATTGTTAATACCATTGGTGGTCCCACTTATCTTCTCGCCAAGTATCTTGCCCATAAGCTTAAGCCTCTTGTAGGTCGTTCAGACTCCTTTGTTAAAGATTCTTCTTCTTTCGTTAATGAGCTGAAGGATGTTAATTTGGATCTTAATGATAGGCTTGTCAGTTTTGATGTCGTTTCTCTTTACACCAATATCCCCATTAATGAGGCTATTGATGTCATTAATCGCATTACTGACCCAGATACGACCCATTTAGTTGAGATCTACTTAACCTCTACTTTCTTCAGCTTTGAAGGAGAATTCTATGAGCAGACTTGTGGTGTTGCCATGGGTTCTCCCCTTTCCCCAATTATTGCTAATCTGTTTATGGAGGACTTTGAATCTAAGGCTCTTTCCTCAGCGCTTTTCCAACCTAAGCTTTGGAAAAGGTTTGTAGACGATACTTGTGTCGTGTGGCCGCATAGCAAAGAAAAATTAGATTCTTTTTTCCTTCATCTTTATGATCAATCACGCTCCATAAAATTCACCATGGAATATGAAGTGGATGGTAGTCTTCCGTTCCTTGATGTTCTTATCTCTAGAAAAGATGATGGTACTTTCTCCCATCAAATTTTTCAAAAGAAAACCCATACTGAACAATATCTTCATGCTAGTTCTCACCAGTTATATGCTCAAAAATTAGGTGTCCTAAACACCTTAGCCACGAGAGCATTGAGGATATCTGATGAGTCTCACCTTGAGGGAGAAAAGTTTCATCTGTTGAGTGTCTTTTGCAAAAATGGTTATAGTAGGTTGCAAGGCATTAAAGCTTTCCTCAAAGTAGAAAAATGTCTTTCAATTAGATATAATAAAGACCCTAGCCATTGGTCCAGTAGTGTGCGTCTTCCATTCATTCAAGGAACCACTGATAAAATTGTGAGGGTCCTTAGGAAGCATAAGGTGTCCGCGCCGTTCAAGCCCCTAAACACGATTCACAGCTCTCTCAAATCGGTTAAGGATACGATTGACCCTAGGGATGGGAAAGGTGTCTACATCATTCCTTGTTCTTGTGGAACTCCCTATATTGGTGAAACGGGTAGGTCTATAAACCAAAGAATTTGTGAGCATGTTGCTGACATTAAACATGGAAGATCTCGCTCATCTGCCCTAGCTGAACATGTAGAAAATACTAACCATCATATCTGTATCGAAGAGGCTAAGGTCATTGCTAGGATTGACCATTTCCATCATCAAAAGCTAAGAGAGGCCTTAGAAATTGAAAACATACCCGTTAATCTCAACAGAGATGATGGCTGGATCATCAGCAGGTGTTGGATACCTGCCTTATATTCATGATTTATTTATTTTTTTAAATCCTTCCCTGCTTATTGCTCCTTTATTTATTTATTTATTTTATTTTATTTTATTTTATTTATTTACTCTTTATTTATTTATTTATATATTTTATTTATTTATTTATTTATTGTATTTTTCATTATTAGTATTTTTGATTTATTTATTTGATTTTTAATTTTAATTAATTTGTTTTAATTTAAATTTTATTTTATTTTAAAATTATTTATTTTATTTTATTTTTTATATTTTTATATTTTATATTTTATATTTTTATTTTTAAAGGTCATTGTTGATCTTTTATTTGGACCTCGCGCGTGGATAAATAAATAAAATTTATAATTAAATAAGTAAATTAACCAAATTAAAATATGAAATTTATATTTATATTTACTAAATAATTATTTAATAAGTTATTAATTAATTGAATAAATTAATCAAATAATAAAAATGAAACTAGCCGTTATTAATTAAAAAAATATAATATATATTATTAAAAAAAAAAGAAAAAAAACAGTCAAACTATTCGTTTTCCTAATGGCTAGTTTAGCCTTCTCTACATCTATTTAAACTTAATGTCCTGATCCGATCTCTCACCTAGTCCTGATGATGAACCACACTAGTGGGTTCGAAACGCGTCGACAATGTTCCATTGCATGTGATTATTACCGAAAGATTTTTTACAATGTATATTTAATTAAATTCCCCTATCAACTATATAAATGGCTTGTTTTCTCTTTATAATTAAATTTAAATTTCAACATTATTATATACAAATATAAGTTTTAAAAGTGTGACACAAATATTTTCTTTATAACTCAAATATTATATATTAGCATTATCACTTTCTATATTTTAGCATGTTAATATAACCAAATTCCAATGTGAATAATGCACATATAAATTTCTACTCTAATATATATATTTTTTTACAAAAACGGGTATGGATTTATATTAGATATGTGGCCAAAATGCCTTTCACCGGTTACAACAAGTCGGGCAAAGCCCTTGGACTTTCTTCCACTAGCTGTTCAAAGGCCCCAAAATTTGGTAACCAACGTTTCTTACTCGAAACTAGAGAATCTATCTCCGTTATTTTTTCTATCTTATAGATACAAACAAACTGATTTAGTATAATGCAGTAAAACATGAATCAATTTTATGGTATGGAGTCCCACTCCTCAATTCCATCTTTCAAGAGAGAGCCAGCGGGAAGTGGCACCGCTCTGTTGGCTTCCAAGTCAACGTCTTTATTGTTCCCCCTCAAAACATGAAGGAAATTTACAATCTGAAGAGATTTCACCAGAATTCTGATTCTTGAAACCACTCTTGCCAATCTAAGATCTGCAGGAGGGGAATCCTCCAATAAGACTTTAATAATGGACTGAGAATCTCCTATAATATTTACGTCTGTTAGACTAATGGCCTTGGCTTGCTTAAGCCCTTGAAAAAGTGCCAAGGCTTCAGCTTGGATACTAGTGGATTGCCTTAATCCCCAAGCGAAATTAGTCACAATTCTGCCATCCTTGTTCTTTATAACTCCTCCTGCCCCAGCCAATCTGGGGTTTCCTTTCACTGCGCCATCGAAGAACAGGGTATATCTGGATTGCCCGATGAGCAAATCAGATAGTTCATTCTCCTTCCCTCTAAATTGCCACTCTTTTATATCCTTATGTTGCCTTGTTTCTCCAGAGAATTGGAGATCCAACGAAGCGCCCCAGTCTAAGTCCTGCTGACTTAGATTCAAGTTCGACAAGTGCTCACCCAGGCTTTCTTTCCATAGAATTTTTATCTTGATGATGGTGAACTGCGGATTTAAGCTTTCATCTCTGAAGACTCTTCTATTTCTCTTAGGCCAAATTTGCCAGCAGATAAATTTTGGCAAGGAGAGCCAAGTAGCGTTAAAGCTTTCGTTTTTTGGGAGCGTTTCTAGATAAAAGTTTCGCCAGTTTGCAAATAAATCAGAGATAGTCATTGGTAAGATGAACTCTCTTTTCCAATGGCTCAAGAGATTCTACCAGATTTCTTTTGAATATTTGCAGTCTAACATTAAGTGTTGGGCGTTCTCTTCACTGTCACAACACAAATGGCAACGTGAGGGACCTTGAAAACCTTTCTTCTTCAACCTGTCTTCTGTAAGAATTCCTTTGTGGCATAACAACCAGCAGAAAGAGTCCACCTTTGGCACAGTCTCGTATTTCCAAAGACCCTTCCTCACAGCAGGGTCTGGAGGGACATGTGGGCACTCTTGCAGAGTTTTATACCCCTGCGCTACTGTATACAGCCCTGGTGCGGCCCCCCAACCACAGGCGTCCTTCCTCCCAACGCGCAGAGGGGCCTTACCATTCAACAGCATGAGGAGGAGGTTACGTTCTTGGGTTAGCTCAGGAGGAACGAGCGGTAGGTTCCAACGCAACTAGTTACTGCCAGCCCACAACGAGACGTCCCAAAGTGTAACGAAACCAGCTCCATCCAACCACGAACGTAGCGCTTGCAGTGAACTGAAGCTCGACAGGGGGGGTATGCATCATGATGCTGTCATCCCATAGCTTGATTTCTTTGTCGTTGCCAGGTATCCAGTACGCTCTGTGTTTAATTAGAGGAGCTGCTTTGTGACAGAGTTTAACCAATTGCGATCCAGTGGTGGGCAGTGAATTGTCCAGACATCTTTTCCGCGTCCCCGTGAATTACTTCCTCCATAAAGCTCTTTGCGCCCAACCTGGGTAAGGACCAATGATTCTCCAGAAAATCTTGGCTCCCATGGCTTTGTTTTGGAGACTAAGATCTTTGAAATTCAGGCCTCCTTCATTCAGAGGCTTGCAGATTTTATCCCAGCTTACCAAAGGGTTTTTCTAGGATTACAGAGAATTAGGAAGATGGGGAGACTACTGAGAACGGATTTGATGAGAACAGTTTTTCCGGCGAGATTTAACCATGAGAATCCCCATGCTTGAATTTATCCAACAGAGGGATCCAGTCTCTGCTGTAAGCCAATTTACGGAAGATAGGAAGGCCCAGATAGGTAAAAGAGGACCAACTGAGGGAGGTAGAAAAGCCAAGAGTTCTGGAGTTGGCGGAGAGAATGGAGGCAGAGATATTCCAACAGAAAACATTGCATTTCCCTTTGTTTAAAATGCTGCCTGTAGCTTCACAGTAATCGTCCAAAACTTCCTTGAACCTTAAGGCGGATCGAACAAAGGCAGCCCCTAACAAGAGGGTATCATCAGCAAACAGTGTATGATTTACATTTTTTACCCCTCTGGCAATGTTGAGCCCCAGGATCTCTTGATCAACCAGTTTCTGATCTAGATAGAAACTCAGGACAGAAACATGGAGGACAAAGAGAAGCGTAGAAAGGGGGCAACCCTGCCTAAGTCCTCTTGAAGCTTTGAAAAAGTCAGCTACTCTCTCATTCACCAAGGGAGTGATCCAGGGATCGACTATACAAGCTCGAATCCAATTGATAAAGCTCATTCCAAAGCCAAATTTATGCAAGACTTCCCAAAGAAAACTAAGTCTAACATGATCAAAAGCATTTTCCAAGTCTAGTTTAATTACCATACCTTTCTCTTTGCGTTGTTGGCTCGAATGAATCACCTCTTGAAATAGGATGAAGTTGTCAGCAAGCTATCTCCCCTGAAAAAACCCACCTTGATTCTCTGGGATGATGACGAGGAGGATGCCTTTTAGTCTATTTGCGATCACCTTTGTGATTAATTTATATCCAATGTTACAAAGAGAGATGGGGCAGAACCGATTGAAAGCCTTAGCGCCCTTTTCCTTGGGAATGAGGGCAAGTAAGGTAGAGTTGGTGCTGCCCCCTATTTTATGGCAATTTTGAGATTTCAACATCATTTTGTAGAGGTATTTCTCCACAATTTTCCAACAGGCTTGGAGGAATCTTGCAGTGTAGCCATCCGGGCCTGGGGCTTTGTCGGGCTCCATATCGGTGAGAGCATCTTTTATTTATTTTATAGTGATCTTAGCTTCAAGGTGCTGATTCATTGAAGGGGAGATCTTAGGAGGAATCGCCTCCAAGAATTTGAAGTTTGGGTCAGTCACTCCTTCTCCACTGTACATATTTTTAAAGTGGTTGAAAGCTGCTTTCTTGATGCTCCCGAAATCCTTGTGAGTCGAGTTTCCTTCCTTAATTTCTGCAATAGAGTTGAAGCTCTTTCTAGCTTGAGCTTGTTTGTGGAAGAAGGCAGAGTTTCTGTCTCCCGCTTTAAGCCATAAACTCTTAGAATTTTGTCTCCAATGCTCTTCCTCCGAAATGCAAGCTTTATGGAAAGTTTGTTGTAGCTTAGCTTCCTTATCTAGCACTTCTTTAGTGATTTCTACATCTTCACTTTGGGCATGATGCTGAGCAAGTCTGTCTTGGGCCTGATTTCTCTCTAATGCAGGGTTGGGGAGGGATTTGGCCCATGATTTAAGAACAGCTTTCAGTATTCTAAGATTTTCTTCCCAGATGAAGAAAGGTGAACCCTTCACCGGAAATTTCCAACTGTCTTGAACCAAATTTAGAAACTTAGGTTCCTTGACTTGGAGTGGATTGATTCTGAAAGGTATGGGGCCTAGATCCTTGTGATCCAGAATCTCAAGCTTAATAGGCTTATTATCTGAAACACTGCAGGGAATTATATGAAATATGGATTCAAAGCCCAACAAAAGGAAAGAGCTCTACACCAAACATCTATCAAGTCTTGCAGCAATGTGGCCGGGGCCTATTCTTTTATTGGACCAGGAGTACTTACCATTTTCTGGAGAGATATCGAGCAGATCCCAGTCCTACATGAGATCCTCCACCCACTCCCTTGCTGGATCCCTTACGATAGTGCCTCCTCGCTTTTCCTCCATGCGCAAAGTGAGATTTAAATCTCCTGCAACAATGATGTTTTCTAGATTCTCTGACTCCAAAAATTGTTTGATGGAGTCCCAAAAATCCCTTTTCTCCCCTATATTTGCTAGGGCATAGACATTAAAGAGGCAGAATGTCTCCCTCGAATCCACAAGTTGTAACTTCAGGAACAACCAGTGGGCATTATGGATCTCTATGACCAACATATACTTGGAATTGTTCCAGAGAGAGCCCAGCCCCCCAGAGGCTCCCCGTGCTAAGACTTCTTGACCTCTGCCTCCCTTCCAAAATTTTTTACTGATTTGGAGAAACTCACTTTCGTCCATTTTGGTCTCCTGAATCAGAAGAATATTTGGGGCTTCTCTTCTTATAAGGCTTCTCGTTGCTTCTTCTTTCACTTTACTCCCCATTCCTCTGCAGTTCCAGGAGACAATCTTCATCATTTATTTTTATGATGATGGGCCCCCTTGGAGCCCTGTGCTTGGTTTTTATACATCTTCGGGTTTTTTCCAAGGAGTTTCTCTAGAGTGGGCTGACTACCCTGAAGCTTATCTTTGTAGGTTTCATGATCTCTCTTTTCTCTAGCAGATTTGCGGCTCCTTCATGATCTTCTGACCGATGTCTGCGTATCTCCTATTTCTCCTTCCTCCTCCGAATCCTTCGAGTCTTGTTCCTCCTCAGAGGCTTCTGTATGTTTTTCCTTATTTCTTGCTGTAGCACTTTCTTCAGGTCTTGATCCTGCCGAGGTCATTTTTTCTGACTTTTTATCTTGCCTATCCTCTTCCTATGGAACCTCTTCTGCAGAGCTTAAGATCTCATGAAATTTTGGCGGAGGTCCATTTTGGGCAGAGGCAGGCTGGGGGCCTTGGCCATTTGGGGCCCCAGATTTCTTGTGAGAGGTCTTTGGCCTCTTGACTTGATTCCAACTCTCATCCTTCCCTTTCTCCACTTCCCCTTTGTTCGGGCACCCTCTGTAAAATATCATCAGAATATGACATTAACGTGTTGAAAAGGCTACGCCGTCCAGCATTGCACATGCGTCGATTGCCAACATTTATTTTGATAGCCTCAGGAAGTCCCACCTCTAAGTCTACCTCGACACATATTGACCTTGATCCTCTTTAGTCACTTAACTGTTTACTCATCGATGAACTTTCCCCAGGCATTGCCTATATGTGAGGGTCCCGGTTCAACGATTACCTTTGGGAGGTTGGGCCGAACCAGACGGGGACTACGAGTCGAGACATCCATAGCGAGGATTAGTCAGGGTCCATTTATTGAATGGGAGACCACCGTTACCATGAAATAGGGCACATTCCTGAAGATCAAGTCTTTGTCCTCCTTAGTATTGAACTCAAACAGGAAGTAGCCTTTTCCCAGGAAGTAAGAAGTGACTTTGTTCTTGATCAGCGGGATCCAGTTCTTGACTACCTAGATCTCCGTTGATTTTGGCGAGGGCCAAAGACCTGTGAATTGACCCACCAGAGCTCGATCTGCGAGGGACAAAGCGACCTGGATCGGGTCCTCAGGAGGAAGGTTTACCTCAGGAACATCAGCAAGCTTTTTGACAAACTTGGCGGCTTCAGACTTCTTCTTCTTGAAGCAAAAAGCTAGCAGCCAGAAATGAAGGAAAGCTTAAAGCGCGAGCGAGAAGGTGCGAAGGAACGAGGGCGACACAGGTCTCCATGATCGAGAAGCGAGGAGATCGATAGCTATAAAAAAGCTACATGCACTATGCAACAGCGGAGTGAAGCATCTCGAGATCAGAAGAAAAATTTGGATTGGATCCAACGAGGATCCGGCGGGGCGTGAAGACCCCGAGAGCGAGAAGCGAGGACGGGTTGGAGCGGATCCAAGCGGTCCCGGAAAGGGGAAGTAGATCATCGAGCCTCACAGAGCGTGAGTCACTAGGCTAGAGCAGATGGAAGAAATGAATCAAATCGAGATCAGAGAAAGGCGTGGGGCCCGGGATGCAGGGCAGGAAAGTGAGACGGCAGACGAGCTCAAAGCTACTTGTATGACTTGACGACCTTATTGAGAGCGCGTACGTAAAATTTTAAAAATAATTTCTACTCTAATATTACATAATAACATATTTGAGAAAATAAACATGAATAATAACATATTTATTTATAAAAACAATAAATTTAAATAATATAGATGTAAAGTTTTTATTTTATATAATAACACATTTATTAATAAAATATAAGTTTAAATAATACATTTTTATGCATATAAATTAGGCTTTCTTCTCTTTGTTCATAGACATAAAATTTGTATATAAGATAAATATAAATTTTATTTCACGTGTTTTTTTATATGCTCTAATACATATTAATTTTTTCTCTAATACTTTGATATTCTTCTTTTTAACATGGATTTTTTTTTTCACACGAAAAAAAGAATCTAAAAATTAAAAATATATATATATTTGTTTTCTATTTACTATTAGATGTTAAAGTTGTGTAAAACTATAGGTACCTTTGAGATATTATCAAATCAAACTTGTACTATAAGGTTTTCCATTATATTAAATGTATTGCATATATTTAAACTAAGTAGCATGAACTAGTTACTATGTAGCACTTGTTGTAATATCCAACTATTGTGTTATTTTTTATAATTTTATGAAAGTTAATTTAAGATTATTAAAATGATAAAATTAAATATTAAAATTTTATGTTTACGAGGTTTTGGATAGACAGTGAGGTGATTTGTTAAGACACTCCTTGATGTGAAGTCAATGGGTTCAATTCCCTGACTTGTTTAGGGTCGTATATTGGACATGATAAATATGTAATCCTGCTTTAAAATAATAACAATAATAATAAAATAAAATAAGTTTATTAATTAAATATTTTAAATTAATAAATATTTTAATAATTTCTAATTATCTTACTTTTAATTTAATTTATATAATTTTTTAAGTGTATATTAATTTTGCGATTCAAAAAATAGAAGTTAATCAAGAAAATAAGAGCATCGCAACATAATGATCCTTTTAAATTAAAAAAATATAGGTAATGCTAATTATGATATAGAAAGCATGTGATGTTAATGTAATAAGTTCAAAAGTTAATTAGTTTCTCTTTGTCCAAACGATGTCTTCAAATTTGATATAAATTTCACTTAACATAAACTTCTATGTGATTGGATGAAACTTAGTTTTTGGGGGTTTTAATCCATTTTAAAAAGAAGAGTGTTTGCCTTATAAGGAAAAAAGGACCAAACTTTGTGTAAAGGGTTGAGTTGTCTATTTTTTTGAAATTCACTAAACATAAAATTTCATGTGATTGGATGAAACTTAGTTTTTAGGGTTTTAATCTATTTGAAAAAAAGAATGTTTGCTTTATTATATATATAAAAAAGCTTTGTGTAAAGGGTTGAGTTGTCCTTTTTTTTTTAAATTCTTTATGGCAACTTGTTTGAACATTTAGAAATTGAGCATACAAGCTCTATTGCATTAATCAAATCAAGTTACATATATATACATGAGATACAGTCTCAAGATAGAGAAGCTATCTTAGACGCACAATAATTTAGTTGAGAGAATATCTCAACCTCACACCAAACTAGGAACTAACCTAACAAATAGGAACAGACTCTAACTGAAGACAAGTAGGAATTAGATATTCCAACACTCCCCCTTAATGACTACTTGTCTCAATATCCATCTGCAAAATATACAATGACTACTTGTTGATGTCCATATAAAGGAACAACCATCTACTGAAATGCATGGGTTCCAACCGCTGCAACCGCCAGTCTACTAGGAAGTCCTTCACATACATGGTTCATCCAACCTCTTGATTAACTCCCCCTTGATATAAAATTTCACCTTATGGAGTCTAAAACCAATACGGTCCACCCAAGTGTATCCATCCCGCATGACACACTCTTCCAGAGTGTTAAAAATCTCTGATAGAGGGAACATGTAACAAAGGGGTATGCATGCCTCTCTGGGTCTTACAACACATACAAACAATAAATGGCATGTAGATTTGCTTCTAATTACAAACTTTGACTATAAATGTCATGAGTCTATTCCAAGAAACTCACACAAAACAAACTCTCACAAACTTGATTGTCCATGCTCACCATACCATTCACTTGCTAGAGCTTTCTCGCTTGAATATTTCTATCATAGATTTTGTACTTTTGAATTTTGGATGTACTAGTCTTGAATCTCCATGCTATACCTGTCATTAGTTAGAGTCGTGAATTCTAACAAAATGACTTCATATTGAGGTCGCGAATCTCAATATGTATACAAATTTTCAAGACTTGTCCACATTTATCCATACCAAATAAAAACCAATACCAAATGCAATATAAGCACAAGCGATAACCATGACAATAATACAATATCCATGAAGAAAAAACTGGCATGCAAACGTTCAACACATTGCCATGCCATTCACTGTTGCAGACAAACTGCCCCGAATTTCAGTTCACCAGAACACTGCCCACACTGTTGTTGTGAGCAGATCCAAGATCATGAACATGCACGAGTAACACCCTTTCACCTGCTTGCTAGTTCACATTTCGACAAGCAGTAATTCACCTCCACCGCTCAGGCACCTAGCCTTGAGGAGATATAATGTAGCCACCAAGGCTCAACACAGCCACGAAGGGCTCAACACAGCCACGAAGGCTCAACTCAGCCACAAAGGCTTATCACAGGAACAAAGGCTTATCACCGCCACAAAGGCTCTCCAGCCACCGAGGCTTATCACTACCACAAAGGCTCTCCAACCACCCAGGCTTATCACTGCCACGAAGGCTCTCCAGGCACAAAGGGGCCACAATCCATTAAGGCTTACCAGCTCTTCTTTAGAGCATGCAACGACACATAGGTCTGATTTGCAGTAACGTCGCCACAGTAACGCAACTAACACAACAAACATCCATGCTTATTGCACCATATTCAGCTCTCCATCATCTTCGATGGACATCTGGTGCCGACAAAAGAGACTTCCAAACATGCCTTCTCACATGCTTGCTGACAGGCTGCAACAATGAAGACCCATTATCAAGCTAATCTCCTCGCAATTGAACATGCAGATTTGTCTCCACAATCTGTTTCCATCACACTAGGCACACACAAACTCGATCATCCTCCAATCTTTGACACTCCCATATTCAGTGTCATGTCATAAATATATGTCTGGTAGATAATAATTTTCCTGCAAATTTGTTTAGTGTTGGAATGAATAGTTCCAACACACTCTCAGAATTGTGACAATAGTTGGTCACACTAATGTCACTTAAATTACAACTAGTTTACATTGTCATGACACTTACACAACAATACATTGCAAATTTAAAACATGATCAGAGAATTAAAAAAAACATTTGGCCAGTGGTATAAACTTTTCCCTCTGTGTATATCGAGTGAGATACAACAAGGAGAGTAGCTCCAACACTCGAGCCATCTCCAACACAATGGCCATACAAACCGGTCCTCTTCTTGATCAATGCCGACTGAGGCAAACAACAAGAACTCTTCTCCACACTCCTTCCACGGTTGCATCAAACAATAACACGACCACATAGCTCCATGGAGTCGCAGGGGAGGGGGTTGCTGACATTACTGACCGCATAGCTGGGATGAGTAGAAAACACCAGAAATTGTGGATGACCTTGACCAGATGATTTGTGCCTCAAATCTGCTAAAATGATGCGCTTTTCCCATCGCAACAACTGCCAAATGCTGCATAATTCGTTCCTCAAAATCAGAGTCATCAATATAAGCCGGAACATGGTGGAATTCAAATTCATCAACATAATTTCGAGCAAACATCATAGTGTTTGGAGACCAGCTTAATCTAAAGCTCCTCTCTTGCTCCACTACTGCAAGCAACTCTTGACTTGTAGGATCCTTCAACACTGTGGCAAACACCGTAGGCAAGAATCCATCGGTTCTTTTCCAAGCACGCAGTTGCAGAATGATCCACTAAGCACATGGGATCGTACCTAGCTCAATCACCCATGCGCTCACGGGTCACACGACTTCACTCTACAGGTAGATCCATGCTCTTGGTTCCACGCAGTAAGAAAACACCTTATGGCTCGATTTGATGCTTCAACAATGAGTTCAATCCTCCATGCAGGATCTCAGACACACCGATCCAAGCGAGAATCCCGGATCCAAGCTTCACAAGAGGAAACATGCGAGGCTGTGATGGTAAACAAGACCCCGCCAGTGGTGATCGTGGAATTTAGCACATCTTCCTCTAAATCAACGGCCTCATATAAAATATCAGAAAGCAGAGAACAGGCACAGACACCCCAAAATTCGCCGCTACTCTTTCCATGTCCACACTAGCCCCCATGCCCACCGATCTACTCTTGATGTATTTTAATGGTAGAGGCATCATTTCCGCCACCAGTTTCAGCTAAATTTCCCAGATCCAGATCCTCGTTGTACCATCTAACGCCACACAAGTTTCAGTTCTTCGTAATTCAAAGGCACTCCAAACTCGTAAATAATCGCTAAAAAGATCGCTTCAACCGATAGCAAACAAAAAATGTGAAGGAATTCTAATGCAAATTGTGTTTGATCCACAAATCGGGCAACGAGAAAATGGGTTAGATAAGCTCTTCCCTTCGCGAGTCACCTCCTCACGCTTGTGACTCTTTTATGCGCTCACGCACTCACTTACATGATCCACTGCCCTTACCAAAATTTCTTGATCTCATAAAAAACAAAACACGCAACCTCTAAGCCACACAAAGCATGCAACCTCACCAAATCGCAATAGCCTCATAACCCAGTTCGATGGACAACCAAAGACTAAAAAAAAATATCGATATACTCTTATTTCCCTCAGCCCAAGAGGGGCCGAGGTCCAAGCCCAAACGGGCTCTGATACTAACTTAGAAATTGAGCATACAAGCTCTATTGCATTAATCAAATCAAGTTACATATATATACACGAGATACAGTCTCAAGATAGAGATGCTATCTTAGGCGCACAATAATTTAGTTGAGAGAATATCTCAACCTCACACCAAACTAGGAACTAACCTAACAAATAGGAACAGACTCTAACTGAAGACAAGTAGGAATTAGATATTCCAACATGAACCACATAAAATTCTAAAGGTTGAATTTTATCAATACATAGTTATGCCCAAGATTGGACCATTAAACTTGTGAGAACCAAACCATCTCATGTAACCGTTGAACCACATTCTCAAAACTTGCTTTTAAAATAAAAAAATTGTTAATTTCAATTTTTCCACAAACTACTCACCCAAATCTTATAGGATAATTTTTTTACTAAAAATATGAGTAAACAAATTTTAGAAGATATATATAATTCTTGTCAATTAGAATGTTTCCATAGCAATGTCACAAAACATTTGTAATTTCCATTTCAATATATATATATATATATAAACTCAATTCTCAAGTGTTTGAAAAAATGGATTTAGTATTGACATATGTGGATAACATTCTTAGTAAATTTATTGGTGTAAACCACTCCACCTCATCTAGAGGATTAAAACTAGGCACATGTGCACCTCAGACTATCCAAATGCCCACCAACATTAATGAAACTAGTTGAACTAAACCCTTAACTATAAAAAAATTGTGTGATGCATTACGTAAATTCGAAAGAAGGCTCTCCCTTATGAATGAAAGGATTACAAGTAAACAATGAAAATCCAAGGAACAAGTTTTAATCTTATTTGAAACAATAATCGTAGTGATAAGTGGTTGAAACAGAACACCCTCCATGGATTCAAATGACAATTTAATATATATTCCTAGATAAATTTTAATCATAGATTTTTTAGGAAATAATTTATTTATTTAATTAATTTTAAAAACATCTTTAGTGTAACACCTTCCTCCCACATTTACCCAAGTTAACCAATCCACCGGGGTAAACATGTGACGAAGGGTTACTATGATATGATTCAACCTCCTAGATCACCTTAAGGAAGTCGGATCGACATAAAAAAACCCTACTGACCTTCCTCAGGAGCTACATGACCCACATGAGCTAAACCACCCCTCTAGTTGCCCAAGTCCTAAGTCAAATTTCATTTTCACTGAAAAAACCCCCAATCACTCCCATGACATGAGAATGCATGCAAATGGGACCCTCCAGTCACTCCCATGATGCCTGAAAGGGAGAGACTGTAGTCTTTTTCAGTCAGTTCTGTGCCAGAGATTGCGAGATTTAAGCCATTGTTTTAGGGTAAGGCTCCAAACCACTGCTTGGAACTTGATGAGACTTTCCAAGACAATAAATGACACCGAGACAAAACCTATAACACAAAACTTGATCAAGGAATTGACTTAACCAAGCCCAACCACGACAGTCATTTCGTCAAACATGTCACAAATATGTAATCTGCAGGTTTAAGCAACACATCTGAGCATAGGGGTCCAATACCTATCTAAGAATTGCTAAGAAGCATTGATGCCTCATCACATTAGGTGCATTATCGTCTATTAGGTCATATATTCATTGTTCATTCATTTTCAAATCAAAACATGATGAGAGCCATACATCATCATTGTCAATAAACATGCTCATAACCAACATATAATCAATAGAAATAGCAAGGATACAATAGCCATAGATACCACATATGAACTAATACATTTGCACATAAAATTCCAAGGAAAGGAACTCTTATTAATGAATGCAAAAGCCAACCTGATATGGGACTACCACATTCCATCCGACTATAGAGTGGTTGAGCCAAATCTCTCTTCAACCAATCACCCTCGTGCCATATTACAAGCATGAATGTGGGACTCAAAACCAAAAGAACCAACCAGGTCTTCTCGAGGCTAAACCACCTACCTCCTGTAAATAGAATGACTTTACAACAATCCTCACTGGATCACTAGGCCATAAACAAACATGGATACCACTAGATTTATCCACCTACACCGTGAGGAATCTTCTTGTCTCCTAGTCTATAGGATTTACCGCAATCCACACTAGATCATTAGGCCCTAACTGTGACATTACTCTCCAAGCTTTACCGTATATCCCATCCCAAGATTCCTAGGCCTGATGGAGAGCACCCAACTCTAGGCTTTACCATATATCCTGTCATTCATCGGTCGAGGATTCCTAAGCCCACCAAGGCAACACAAAATATGACTTTACCGCAACCCACAATCTAGTTTAGGGGTTACTACGCCATGTGTTCTTTCATCTAGAGATCCACCTCACTCAACTTCGAATCCATCTGACAATCCAACTCAACCAAAACATGAGAACCACATCACACCATGGTTATCCAGAAATGGAAAGGCTAGGATGAAAAACACTGTCTTACTTGGTAAAACCCATGCCAGTGACAGAAAGAGAACCAAGAACATACATGCAACACCATGCATACCAAATCTAGCAAGGAAACCACACATGCAAATTGATACCTACAAAGAATCCCGTTGTAGCTGCTTGATCCTGCTCTTCCTTACTTGATCCTTGCTTCCTCTTTGCCTTCTTTGCCTTTCTTGATTCAATGTTGAAATGCTCCAAGAAAAATCTAATTGTCCAAGAGTGTGAGAAGAGAGAGCTCCAAAACTAAACCGACAAAAGATACACTGAAAAAAAGCTACCAACTTATCCTCAAAAGCCTTTTTATCATTGAGGCCTTTATTTTCTTATTTTTCCATTATTTTCCTTCATTTTCCTCCTCACATGCAACATGTGACCTTTCACCTTCCTTTTCTCCTACTTTCCATGATTTTCATAAATAAAATGCCAAAAAATTCCACTTTGCCTTTCCAAAGCCTTAGCCATTGCCTTTTCCAATTTTCCTTAGCCATAATAACCAAAATGAGCACCCACTATGATGTTTTTCCCAACATTTAGCTTGGAATAAGTGTCGCATGACCTTGGTCTTATATTTTTTTACATGGATTTTTAATCGGGGTTGTTACAGAACCCTCCCCCTTGGGGGAACACCATCCTCGATGTTCAATGACACTTATAAACCAACGAACCGCTAAAAACAAAACATACTACATATGGAGCTTTATAACACAACTTGTTGCAATATTTACAGGAAATCCTGCTGAAATCATGACAAACATACCGTTTATTGGATCTTTATAACACAACTCATTATGGTATTTATAATAACAACCACATGTACTCTTATACACATTTTCTTCAACCAAAAAATAACCATGTTGTCTAGAGAGATTTATAAATCCAGCTCGATACAATATTTATAATAATATACACATATGCACATTTTCTCAACCAACAAATAAAAGGATATGATGCCTAGATCTGCAACAAGGGAATCGAGAGGCTCAGACCTCCAACCTCAAAGTAATACCAGGATTCACCTCCTTCCCATGAAGTCCAGAATCCACTGTCAGAGTCAAAGTTGCATCCAATGTAATCTTGTACCACTGTTCTCTCAGTGAACAATTATCGGCTCATTATTCTAGGGAAAACTCCCAATGTGCATATAATTCCATTTGGCAATGCTAATGACCAAAGAAAATCCATCCTCGGCTTTCCCTTCTCTGCTACACAGTACCTCGGGAAATCCAGTAATCCCCTTTCATGCAATCACTCACCTTCCAAGTTCCCCAACATCCCCTATCCCGGGCAATCCATCCCTTGGCAAGGATTCATCACATTGGAAGTTCAAACAACCAAGGGCATATACTTGCCTCAAAACGATCATACCAGTCATAGCATGCTCATGGAAATCAATGGACACTATTGGGTACCAGTGTCCCACAATGGCCTTGCTCCCGAAGTGCTTTACCGACATATTGTTGCATGTTTCAATTCCCTTTGTTACTGCTGCTAATGCTTGTAATCAATTTCAACCACCCAACCAAGAATTTTTGTGCTTCCTGTACCAAGCACATAATTTCCGTTAGATTCAAAATAAACTGAAATAAATTCACATCATACCTCATTAGTAGCTTGTCAATAAGGTACACTTGCAATTCTGTTCACTTCCTGTCACAACAAGTCAAACTAGTTGTTTGATCAAATCATCATGTATAAACATATCACATATGGTTAGATCAAAATGAAACCATCATAAATTAAAATCACGAATCACATGAAATCACCATAAATCATAATCATAAATCACATGTAGCCATCATAAGTCAAAATCACAGATCACATGCATAATAAGACTGAAATAAAATATCAATACTTGTCCTTCATCGGTCCTTAATTCTGCCTTTGTTCTTTTGTACACACACCGAATCGGTTGCCACACCCGACAAACACCCTGTGCCCTTGCTTCTCTTCAATATCGTACACATACACACAATGTACAACATGAACATACACACAAGGCGTACAACACCACACAATACATACACTCACACCTAGTTTACAACACAACACAATACATACACCTACATCTGGTCTACAACACAACACAATACATACACCTATATCCGGTGTACAACACAATCCATATACGTACAGATAATACAACACAACGAATACACATGTCACGATCCGACGACTGCAAAATGCACATACATAGACATGCACACAATACCAAATGTACACCAATACCATATTTACAACATGTACACAATACCACTTATACATAACACCACCTGCACAACGTGTGCACAACATCACATGTACATGACACCACCTTCATAATGTGTACACAATGCCACATGTACACCACACCATCTATACAATGTGTATGCAACACCACATGCACGACATGTACACGACACCAGATGTACACAACATCACATACATGACATGTACACAACACCACCTGCACACATCACCACATGTACAATCATGCACACAACACCATATATACATAACACCACATGTACAACCTGTACACAACACCATATGTACATAACAATGCATATACAACATGTACATATCACTATATGTACATAATACCACATATCCAACATGCACACAACACCATATGCAAATAAGACCGCATATCCAACACGCGCACAATACAATATGTACACAACACTGCATACCCAACATGTACATAACACCATCTATACCTAGCACTACATATGCAATATACACACAACAACATATATGCACAACATTGTATGCCCATAACATCACATATGCAACATGTACAACATATATGCAGCAGGAGTATTGCACATCCATAAACCACACATTGACCCACAAATCAAGCTTGCTTCTAGTGTCTCTCCATTATGCATGCATGCTTCAACATGTCGCATATCATACTGCTTTCATTCCCTGATGTACCCTTCAACATTACCTTCCATAACATAGACATATACACAATATAATCACATAATATCAAATCATAGCCACATGATATTGACCTTGTAGATATGTCATGGTTATTCTTCCCACTTTATTCCTCATAATCCAAGAACCTCTTCATGTCATTCACCTGCATAAACAATCATTCCTCCATGAGAATGATTCTTGATAACCCTGTCAGACAACGACATACATATATTCATATATACATATAAACATAAACAATCATGATCCCTAACAACCATGTCATATATATATATATAAACATAAACATAATCATAGTCACAACCCACTTACCAAATATTGTAAGGTCGAGGTTAAGAGAACTCCATTTATTAATGCATAACATGCACAACATTAAGAACATCAATTCCCAACATATCCAAGGCATCTGATGCCTCAATTAATCTACTTTACCTTTTTTTTTTTCCTTTCTCATGTATGCACTGCCACCATCCATTTACCACAATGGACCCTACCAGTCCAACCAACTATCATATTCTTACCTTCTGTTGCCCTTTAGTCATGCACCGAGCTTCATCTAGGTCTTACATTACCTATTGGGTACCACATAGGTCTCCCCAAGCTCCATTAACTTTCCTCTTTCCCAACCAATTCCCAAGACTCTCAAAACATAAAAGGAAAGAGAAAGAACAAACAAGAATAAACCCATGAAAACCAGTAACAATTGTTGGGTTCGTGTTATGTTCTTTCCATGACTAGAAGCATGCGCGAAGCAGGGGGTAAGAGGGGGGCAGTAGCCCCTCTTCACTTGCGTTGGGCACAATAGGTCAGCCCCCATGTCAAAGGGTTTGCAGGGGCGGGTATCCCCCTGCATGGGGTCAGGGGAAGCGCCGCGGGAAAAACTATTTTAGGTGGGTGGACCCACCTATGGTTTTATGCATAGGTTTGCACATGGTTTTGGAGCATGATGGTTTTCTGCCCCTGGTATTTTGTAGATCCAGTCAAGGGAACTACGATTATGTTCTAATCCATGGTTAATGGATTGGGGTTTATGAATGCTTCGACATGTATATATATGTGTTGTGACACTAAAAGGAATATAATGAAAAATCAAGCTGGTAGTCCCGATTTGGGATCCAGGGGAAAAATCTTTGTGTATATATGTTTTATGTTTTATGCTTTCGCTATTGTTTATTTTCTGTTTTTAAGAATTAATTTGCAGATAATTTATGTACATGGTTAAAACCTACAACAATATGACACCACAACCAAAGTGGCATGGCCATTCACTAGACACAATCAAGACCTCAAATCAATCACAAACAAATCACAAAAGGCCAAAAGCAAAAGACTAGCAACAAACACCATGACTCAATCCCCATGGTTCCTAGTGCTTCTGAAGGAAACTCAACCTAATCCTTCTCCACGATTTCATGGCAGTCTCTTGCCATGCAATACCCTGCATCACACTGTCATAACCACATAACTGTCGGTGAATAAATAAATATAGAAACATACTAGTTATCTTACCTTGTTGTGCCAGACGCGTTGCCTTGTAACCGAACATACATGCCTTGTAACTGAACACACATGCCAGCCACATGTTCCAAATATCAAGACAACATATCTATCAATTTGAAACCTATTATCCATGATAACAATTTGGTTGGTCTTAAGTTAATTGGGTTGAGTCGCTTAGGGTTGAATAGGGTCTTTTGAATTTCCAAATTTTCAAAAATGTACATATGTGGGGGTATTAAAGGTAATTATTAAGGTGATAGATGTAAATTTCAAATAAAAATACCAAAAATATCTCATGCATAAGTGAAATTGGTCATTTCATGTAAATTTGGCACTTCTACCCAATTCTGCGACGAATTCAGTGTAAACTAGTTAGAATTTGCTACGAAACTACCTAATCCTCTGTTTTTCTAGCATTATGAAATTTTGGTCTTTTTGGGGCATTCAACGCATTAAAGGAGGTAGCTGAGTCATCAAATGAGATCAGGAATATCATTGGGCCTTTTGTTTAAGGGGGCAGGTCAATAGTCAAACTCCATGTGGATGACAACTCATCAAGTCAAAAAAGCATGCCAACTCATCAATTGGACAACTCACCATCTGCATTCAAGTTTACAAGATCTTAACTTTGTGTATCAGTTGGCCAACACCTCAACATGTCAGTTTGGTTCGATAGAGATGGTACAAGTTGAATTGAAGAAAAGGGTCTTAAAATGAGTATGCTAGATGTTGATGTTACACCATGAAACATGGTATGCCATGCATTTTTTTATCACACTCTATCTTATGATATCATAACAAGGCATATACAGGCTTTAGAAATGTTTTTGAGAATAAAAAAGGAATAAGGAGCAAAATTTTGTGAAACTAGGCAAGTACGAAGCGAGCTCCAGGCTTGAGGCTGAGTTTTCACTACGAACTCGCTGTAGGTTTCTTTGAGGAAAAACTTATGCAAAAATTTCAGAACAGAGGTGGATTAGAGCATGTGTTTACCTCACTAGTCCCAAGGAACACCCTCCAATAGTAAAAAAGGTCAAAGGTTATGCAAAAGGTGGATTTTGGAGTTTGCTACGAAATGATCGGTACAAAATTTCCTGTACATGATTGTTTTAACAGTCAACTTCAAGTTCAATTCTTACCAAATGAAAACTAATTTTAGAAATATAGAGGAGATTTTTCTTCAACACAAGCCCATATACAAAACTCTCTCTCATTTTTTGCAAAGCCATCAGGGTTTGGAAATTATGCACTCATCTTTGAGGCCTATTTTTCAGAATTTCCACTAGCCAGATTTGTGCAAAAAAAATTAAAATTCCACTTGGAAGAGGTCCAACTCAACATCCGTGTGGCATAATGACACATCAACAGTCCAATACACTCATAAAATTATTTGGTTGCATTTGATAAGGGTTATTAAAGGGATTTGTTGAGCTATTTAATGAAAGAAGAGTCCTTTTTGTATTCAAACTTTGCCAAACAGAAAATATCCCTAGGAAGTCTCCAAGTGATGTAATCCTATTTGAAATAGGTTTTTTAGGTAGGAATTCGAAGCTAGCAAGGTGGAAAAACCATTTGTATGAGACCTCACTCTATAAATGAGGTATTTTGGAGTTTTAAAGGGTTGGAAGGTCATGAGAAGGCTATTATGTAATTTCTGTCTATCAAGCTAATACACAGTTGCAGCAGGTATCTTTCAGACCTGAGATTCTTTTGGAGCTTATATGTTTGTGTCTTTCTATTTTATATATTTTTATTAGCTTCATAGTATCATGATTACTTGGAATTCATAGTTTTATGCTCCAACTTCCTTCATGTACTATGTTTTTGTTTAAATTTTCTATTTTATAAGCTCAATTGCCTCAACTTCCATGAATTACATTTGTTATTAATTGAAGTCCATTAGCTGACTCCATGCCTAATGGTAGCCTTCATACACTCTTCCACCTGCAAAATCACTTAAAACACAAAAAGAGTTATCCATCTTCATTATAAGCTTGTTTCTTGAATATCTTACCTTTTTCTTGAGAGAGCCCTCTCTGATTAGAAGGGCTAACTTCCAATCCAAAGTGGTTTGGAATAGTTACATCAAATTGACTGTTGAAAAGCCCAATTAGTCCTAGTTTGGTGATAACAAAACCAACCTTTACTAAGTCTAACAACCATGTCATAGTCAATAATTAGCTCACATTCTTCAATCATAATACATATTTCTACAACTATCACTTGCTTACACTCAAGTACATATCAATTGTCTCAACACATATGTATTAGTACATTCATCCTAAAACAAGGTCATTTCTTCATGCAATCTTACAGACTCATACTCACATCATGTGATTAATCAAACATTCAAACAAACTATAAACGTACCATGTTAGATAAATCAACTAGGCGACATAATAGACATCAAACACTAGATATATGACATAATAAAATAGTTAAGCACCAAGTACATGACATAAGAAAACTCATACCTTAATGTATCTCAGGGGAGGCTATCTTGTCTTTACAATCAATCTAGATTAGCACGATATAACTTCACAACATATCCACTCAAACATGAATAAGGTCATGATATCCATAACAGTAAATAACTAACATGTTCACATCATAAACTCATAAAAAATTGTCATTCATGCATAACAATCACATATGCACAGTCAGTCTAGATTAGTATGACATAATATCACAATAGGTCAACTCATACATGAATATCGTAATAATAATCATCTGCATAGGCCAATCTAGATCAACACGATACATATATTAACATCAAGATATCAATACAATAACCTTAATCATCAAGCCGACTAACATATAACATACTCATCAACAATATATAACATAATCTCCAAGTTAACTATCCTATAAAAATCAACAAGTTAACATAGAACATACTTATTAACAACATATAGCATATTCATCTATTTAACTAACATAAAACAATAACAACAATTCATTTAACAACAAGTTACTATCACTCACGACTATTCGACACATGTGCATATGACCACGTTGATTCACTAGCATCTACCATGCATGTAACCACAACAACAATAGAACGACAAACATGTATATAACCCTAATGCATATAAAAATCCATTAACTAACATACATGCATGCCAAACATACAATACATGTATTGCGATCCACTCTTACCCAAAATTCTAGTGCCGCAACTTCACTTTGATGACCTGCATCTCCTGCTCTATCTTAACCAAAACATCATCATCATAACATACCAACAACATCGTGATGGCCTAAAATTCCTACAATGACCTCATGGACAATGTTATGCAACCAGCTCACAAATCATCAACAAAGATAGATCAATGGCTTAGAAATCAACCTCTTCGAGGGGGAAACCTCCTTTACATTACATAAATGAAAAATTATTGGATGATACAAATTACAAAACCTACTTTCTACATATAGGAGTCTAAGGGGTCACAATATAATTAGAGCCTACATAACAATAATAATGTAAGGGCACAACAATAACAATAGTGGGCTTCTATGGTCACAATAATAACAATATGGGGACTACATGGGCACAAAAATAATAATAAGGGGGCTACAGTAACTATTTAGTCAATTTAATTGTCTTAAATTTATTACATAAATTATCGATCGGAGTTGGTAAACTTATGAAGTGCAAGTGCGCTATATGTGCTAGAAGCCTCTTTTAATTCAGTTTATTGGTGTGATGATTGAATTTGTAGAGATTGCTTCTAAGGATTTTTTTATTCTTATGTTCATGATGAAATAAATTTAAATTACAACTAAGTCCTAAATATCAACATGCTTTCTATTTTGCAAAAATTGAAGCAAAACTTCTTTATCTTATGAAGAAATCTTAACTAATTTGTTAGTTTCTAAAAATTCTAACAATATAGTATATTAAGATAAAATCAAATTATAGTAAAGGGAATTTATACATTTTTATGTTTTTGAAATAAAATGATATGGAAATGAAACTTGTAAAGAAAACAAATCACCATTCCTCTAAAAAGAAATCACTCTCGAACTGAAAAAACACTCACTCATATACTGAAAGGAAATCACTTAATCACTACTACTTGTAAAGAAATCACTCATGCTCATGAAAAGAACTCACTCAAAAAATGGAAAATAAATCACTCAATGCTTTTTGAATTAAACCACACATGAACTTGTGAAACTATTTTAAAATAAATCATTTTTGTTCTTGAAAGTAGAACTATGAATCACTCTGCAATTTGATAATTTGAAAAGGAAGATTAATGAAACTACGATAAAGGAAAACTATGGAAACATCTACTTCGAATGGAAAAATGGAATTTTGGAAACAACTACATAAAATGACATATTGGAATTATGAAAATAACTACAACAAATTATAAAATGAAAACATGAAAACAACTACATTAAAAACATAAAATGCAGAACCTTCACTATTTGCAGGGTCCCTCCACAAACAGGTGGTATCAAAGCTTCACACGAACAGTCAGCTATGCATCAAATATTCAAGGCACTTCCTCATTAAAAAAGATGTAAAATAGAGTTTTAACAATTCATTGTATGCTTCAGAAAATTAACCTCTCCTCTTCGTTTCAATGGAGTGTTTATATAGGGGTTACAATGTAACTTTATGGAGATTCATATGGCTAAATATCATAACTGAATGGAAACCTAGTTGCCATGAATTTGATGAAGCATAATCCATTCCAACCTCTGTTTGCTTGACTGGGCATTTATTGACACATGGGCGCAATGTTTGCTCACACAACTACAAAATATGGCTCCAAAGAACCTGAAATATCTCCCAAATGGTAACGAATTCAGGAAAACTGCTCATGGAGAATTTAATTGGGCCTATTCTGAACAAAACCCATGTTTTTTTTAGGAATTGGGTTTTCTTTTGCTGAAAACCAACGTTTAAGTTGGTGGTCAAAACACTGTGATTTTCCTTTGATCTTTACAGAGGAGTCCACATGTCTGTCTAGAAGATGAGAAGTTGGTGGGAATTGCAATATGATAATCCATATCGGAGCTTCTAGAAACAATTTCCATGTGTCAGATTTCATTCTAGAGTGGTGCTACTACCTCAACCATGGAGACAACCGCGGAAACTCTAGAAACTTGAATTGTCAAACTATCATTAGTAAAACCATGCATAATTCTATTTAATTCATTAAAAATAATAGAAATAATAATAATAAACCATGTAAACATGTATGTGGGAATTTGGTCTGTTTATGAAGAAATATCCAGTTAAAAATTATGACAATGAGTGAATGGAATGATTTGAAAATGGATGGTTTCATCAACAAAATTATGACAAATTGAAGGACCAACACTAACAATAACAATAAGGGACTACACTAGTATTATAGGGACCTAACATTCCCCTCCTCTTAAAATTTTTTTTTCCTCAACGCTTGAGTAGTTTTGGATGCTTATGTATAAAATTCTCATCCTTCCATGTGGAATCTTGAGCGGGTAAGTTTTTCCACTTGATGAGATACTCTGAAATTTATCGATTTCGTAGATGTATAGTTCTTGTTTCCATGATTGTTTGAGGCTCCAATATGATTTTTCCTTCCTCGTCAAGTTTTGGCAATATTGTTTGAACTGGGAGTTTGTCACCTATAACCTTCTTTAAGCATGAAACATGGAAAACCAGGTGCACTCGGGAAGATGCAGGAAGCTCCAATTTGTATTCCATAGTAGCAATATTTTGAAACACCTTGTAAGGACCATATTACTTTGGCGATAATTTATTATCCTTATTAGCTATCTTGAGGGACATTTTTTTGTATGTTTGTAGCTGTAAAAATAACCAGTCGCCTAGTCAAAACATCTTTCGTTGCGATGTTGATCTGCTTGCTTTTTCCTTCAATTATGCGCCAAAGTTTGGTTATCCTTTAAGGGTTCGAGAATTTGTCATTGATGCTCGATGTGATCTTCCACTGCTTGAATCTTAGAATTTTCTCTTAAAGATGATTTCAATGTTTGAAACTCTAGTGAGCATAAATGTGCAATTACGCCTCATTGTTCTTTCCTTAGAAGCTTTATCATGTCATTAGAGCTAATTATCTTTCATGGTTTCTGTGCGACACCCCTTAATTCTTGTTTTCCTTCCCAAAAAAATTCAAGAAAAGTTCTTGATAATTAGAAGCTATTGTATCCAAAGATTGTAACCATTGAACTCCTAGTACAACACCAACACCACCCATTGGAATGGAAAGCATTGGGATATTAAATACATATTCCCCCATGGTTAGCTTGATATTATGGCACTTTATAGAGCAATTTATAGTTCCTCCATTTGAAACCATCACTTGACACTCTGGTGCTGGATATACAAAGTAGTTCAATTCCTTGGCTATCTTACAATGAATAAAATTATGGGTACTACCTGAAAGCCATTTTTCTCTTTTTTCTTCTAATTGTTGTGGTTTCAACCTTGTAGGTTGTGGAAGGCTAGGAGCAACAACACTTCCATCTTTAGAGTTGTGAGTGGTAGGCTTCCTTGTTTCCATAATTTTGCTTTTATTTTTTCTTGCCACCTGAATGTTTTCTCCAATGAATTAGGTTCCCAAAGGAGAACCTCATGTTGGATGTTATCCTTTAAATTCCCTATGAATACATCAATTCTATACTCCTCTGGAATATCATTTACCATTATATTCAGTTTTTGGAAGTCCTCAGTGTGCTCCGCCATTAAACCCTTTTGTTTGAGATTTATCAATTGGCTAAAGAAGGTGTTTCCTATCTTCATAATGTGCTATCATTTCCTCTGTAAAAATGACCAAGTCACAAGTGGTTTATGAGAACAAAGCCATCGATACCATACAAAATAATTGGGTTCTAAATATAAAGTTTCAATGCTTACCTTTTGTGTGTGTTTCACATTATGGAGATTAAAAAATTGATCATTTGTAGTATCCATGTTACCAGATCCTTGCCAACAAACTTCCTCATATCGATATTTGGAGTATGGTTGCTCTTCAATCCAACATTAGAGTCTATGAAATCGTGATTAACATTTATTTTGTTCTCATCATGAGTTTCATCTAATACATTTTCACCATTAGGAACCATTTATTGTAATAACTTTGTCAAACCTTCCTTCAAACCTTCCATGTTTGCTTTTAAACCATTCTTCAAATCTTCAATGTTGCCTTTCATTTTTTCTTCTATGCCATCTTTCAAACTTTCCATCTCTGATTTTAAACCATTCTTCAAACCTTCCATGTATTTTTTTTAAACCATCCATCTTAGCTTCCATTTCATTTTTTGTTACTCTTTGCGAGAGCGACATTTGTTGTACTTGGTCTCGTAATTTTGATATATCATGTTACATTTCTTCTTCTTCTTCATGCATCATAGTAGAGTTTTGTGGTTTCTTACTAGGTGTTTCCGTTTTCTTGATTCGAGTCATTTTGGAATGAAACAATGATATTTATGTTTCATTATGCCACTTGAATCACTTCAAACTTATTTTCCAAACAAAACTTATGCAATTCTTTTACAGAAATACACACCTTTTTCTTTGCTTTGTCGAAGCTCGATCTTGAATCTGTTGTATCTCTATAATTTCGGATCTCCAAGATTTTAACTTCGGTCTTGTAGTAGCCCTCCAAGGCTTTTTTCCAATGCCATAGGCCAGACCTTATTTTGATTCTACAAGGTAAGTTTATGCCCTATATCCCACAATGTCCTAATTATGGATTGGTTCAGTAGAGCGAACTTGTACGATGTGCCATGTGTCACTGTTTTGACCTTCAAATATGAAATTGATATACAAGAAAATGTAGTCCATGCACTTTCGGTCACTTTTTGCAGAATTCAAATCCGATTCCTGAAACAAAATTTATGACGAATTTTCCTTGGTCACCTGTTTGAGATGAAATTATGGAGCCTACAAAAACCCTAACTTCCTCAGATCATATATCCGAAAATATAGCAAACCAAGATATGAAATTTGTACACGAGGTTCACCAGTATTTTGACTCCATGTGTTTTCAAATTTAACTTCTAAAACTTCGTAGAAAAAAATTTAAAGCAAAAATTCCAAGATGATCTCTTTGAAGAAGCGAAACCCTAGAATGCAAATCTTTTATACCAAATGTTATGCAACCAACTCATAAAATAGAAGAAAAGATAGATAAACGACTTAGAATTTAGTCTCTTCGAGGAGGAAAACTCCTTTACATTACATAAATGAATAATTATTGGATGATACAAATGACATAACCTACTTTCTATATATAGGAGTCTAAGGGGTCACAATATAATCAGAGCCTACATAACAACAGTAATGTGAGGGCACAACAATAACAATAATGGGCTTCTATGGGGCACAATAATAACAATATGGAGATTACATGGGCACAACAATAATAATAAGGGGGGCACACTAACAATAAAAATAAGGGGCTACACTAGTATTATAGGGACCTAATACATGTATGACAATCCACTCTTACCACAAAGTCTAGTGCTTCAACTTCAATTTGATGACCTACATCTCCTGCTTTATCTCAACCAACACATCGACATCATAATGTACCAACAACATCATGACATAAAATTCCTACAATGACCTCATGGACAACAACTATAATCATGAAAATGCATGCATAACAACATATAGACACTGACATGCATAACAAATGTATATACAACTCACATGCATTCATGAAAAACACATCCTAACAACAACATCATCAACTCCTACATGGAAACACATTTGTGACAATTACCACTAGCATGCATACATAGCAAGTACATAGACCACAATCATAAGGGCATATATGCAATCGACATGTATGCATGACAAAAGCATTCCACCCATCTAGTCCAAGTGTTGAACCATGCTTTGATACCACTCTGTAACACCCTCGTCCCACATCTACCCAAGTTAACCCATCCACCAGGGTAAACATGTGACAACGAGTTACTATTATATGATTCAACCTCATAGATCACCTTAAGGAAGTGGAATCGGTTCAAGAAAACCCTATTGACCTTCCTTGGGAGTTACAGGACCCATAAGAGCTAAACCACCCCTCTAGGTGTCGAAACCCCGAGTCAGATTTCATTTTCACTGAAAAAAGCCCCACTCACTCCCATGACATGGGCATGCATGCGACTGGGACCCTCCAGTCATTCCCATGATGCCTACAAAGGAGAGTCTGAAGTCTTTTTTCAGTCAGTTTTGAGCTAGAGACTTCGAAATTTAAGCCACTTTTTTAAGGCTAGGATCCAAACCACTGCCCAGAACTTGATGATACTTTCCAAGATAATAAATGACATAAATACAAAGCCTCTAACACAAAAATTGATCAAGGAATTTACCTAACCATGACAATCCTTTCTTAAAACATGTCACAAATATGTAATCTACAGGTTTAAACAACATATATGAGCATACGGGTCTGATACTTATCTGAGAATCGCTAAGAAGCATTGATGTCTCATCACATTAGCTGCATTTCCATCTATTAGGTCATATATTCATTGTTCATTCATTTAAAAATCAAAACATGATGAGATCCATGCATCATCACTGTCACAAAACATGCTCATAATCAACATATAACCAATAAAAATAACAAAGATACAATAGCCATAGATACCACATATGAACCAATACATTTGCAAATAAAATACCAAGGAAATGAACTCTTATTAATGAATGCAAAATCTAACCCGGTATGGGACTACCATGTTCCACCTGACCATAGATTAGTTGAGCCAAATCTCTCTTCAACCAATCACCCCCATGCCATATTCCAATCATGAATGTGGGACTCAAAACCAAAAGAACCAACTAGGGCTTCCCAAGGCTAAACCAACTCACCCTCATCAATAGAACCAAACTTTACCGCAATCCTCACCGTATTACTAGGCCATAAACAAGCATGGATGTCACCGTATTTCTCCACCTACACCATGAATAATTTTTTTGTCTCCTAGTCTCTAGGCTTTATCACAATCCTCACCGGATAATTGGGCGCTAATCAAGACTCCACTCTCCAAGATTTACCATATATCCCATCCCAGGATTCCTAGGCCCGATGGAGAGCACCCACCTCTAGGCTTTACCATATATCCTGTCATTCATTGGTCGAGGATTCATAGGCCCACCGAGGCAACACAAAATATAGTTTTACTGCAACCCATAGTTTGGTTCAGGGGTTACTAGGCCATGTGTTCTTTCATTCATAGATCCACCCCACTCAACTTCAAATCCATCCAACAATCCAGCTCAACCAAAACATGAGAACCCCATCACACCATGACTATCCAGAAATGGAAAGGCTAGTCTGAAAAACATTGTCACACATGGAAAAACCCATGCCAATGAAATAAAGAGAACCAAGAACACACATGCAACATATGCATGCCAAATCTAGCAAGGAAACCACACATGTAAATCGATACCTACAAAGAATCTTGCTATACCTGCTTGATCCTGCTCTTCCTTTCTTGATCTTTGCTTCCTCTTTGCCTTCTTTGCGTTTCTTGATTCAATATTGAAATGCTCAAAGAAAAATCGAAATGTCCAAGAGTGAGAGAGAGAGAGAGAATGAAGAGAGAGACCTTTCACCTTCCCTTTCTCTCTTAATTTCCATTATTTTCATAAATAAAATGTCAATCAATGCCACTTTGCCTTTCCAAAGCCTTAGCCATTGGCTTGGTCAGTTTCCTTTAACAATAATAACTGAAATGAACACCCACTAGGATGTTTTTCTCAACATTTAGTTTGGAATAAGTGTCTCATGACCTTGGTCTTATATTTTTTACATCGATTTTTAACCGGGGCTATTAAATTTAGGTAAAATATTATGATTTCGAACCATTTATATAAATTTAATTTACCTATGATGGATACTTGCTCAAATCCTTATTGTGCCCAGAGCCGCTCTTCAACCCAGTATGTCGAAGATGTTGTAATGTCCTGTTATGGATATATTTTGACTCGGTCAAATTACATAAAAATAAAAATAAAAATAATTTTAGAAAGGAAAAACTAAATTAATAATTATTAAAATAAAATGAATAAATAAAATTTATAATTGGTGGCTTTTGGGCTCTTGGTTTTGACATACTATACTTTATGTACTCTCCAACCTAGATCCATCTTAACTTTGGATTATCAAGCATCGAGAGGGATCAAATCTCCCAAGGTGCAAACCCGAGTGCTTGATAAATCTAGAGTTAAGATGGATCTAGGTTGGTTCTATAATTGATGGCATAACAATATTATGTCACATCATTGGCATTAGCCTCATTTTAGATGTTTTGTTAATTTATATTTAATACATTTCCATATAATAAAAAATAATGTTTTCATCATCAAAATTTCATTTGTTAGGCAAAGGTTAAGTGAAATCCATTGTGTATCTTGTTCAAATCTCAATTTCATAACAGATGATATGACCATGTTATATCATCACATGACTAACATTAGCCTCATTTTATGTGTTGTTAATTTTAAATTCATTGCATTTGCATACAACCATAAAAAATAACTTTCAAAATTTTATTAAAGATTTAAAATGGAAAGTAAAAATATATATTCTCTTTAGCATTCATGTAATGACCTGCTTCGACTTATCAGGAACATAGAAATATTAACATACATATGAAACATGCATATGATAGCTACATATGCATGTATCACATATACTGCACTAGTATGTGTACTAACTAATTATGGAAAATGTCCAAGTATAAGGTAATGAATTAATTATCAAAATTGTAAGCTAATGCCAATGTACTAGAATCTAATAAACATGTGTTGTGGAATATTTGTTATACCACCGTCATAATATAATTAGTACAATATTCAAAAATATATAAATACAAGGGATTTGATTAATTAAAAAGAATTATATATTATATATTATATATCAAATGAAAAGAGATAACTATATAAATTTATAAGTTCTAAATTGAATTATAAATTTAAAAGGGAAGGAACTAACTTATTATAAAATAACCAACTATATAAGTCTTAACCAAATATTAAACCTTAAAAGGGTATAAATTAATAATATATTAAACATTTATTTGACAAAAGGTATTTATAACTTGGTTAAATCTCACTTGAAAAAGATATTAAGTGGTGAATTTCAATATATAAAATATGACCACATCTTTAACGCGTCGTGAGGAGCCACATTACAGACAGAAGGCAAGAAGCCATGCCTCATTGCAAGGGCAGTGGAAGTTTGAAAAACAATGATGTCGAAAATATAAGGGGGATAAATTTTGGGAAAAGGGGGAGATAAAGAGGGCGGAAATTTATAGCAGAGCCACAAAGAAAGACATCGAGCCTGATTGTTCTTGGAATTCTCGGCACGAGGGGCCAGAAGATTTGTCTTCTAGATCTGGGGACCGTACAGGTAGACCTTAGATAGGCTGGGAAGTAAAGTTCAGTTTGGGTAACAACGACAGCGAGAACAAAAACACCTTCAGCCGATTACCAGGTATTCTCCTTAAATTTAAATTCTTCTTTAAAATTCCAACTATTCTCTGAGTAAAATTTCAAAATTTGAGCTTTATATTGTTTATTTAAAATTGCACAATTACGTTATATATATATATAACTTCTCTGGTTAATTTGTTGAATTTTGGGTCCTACAATCGGGCCCTCTCCCCTATTTAGGAGATATGCTAGTGATATTTCCATATGCAAAAGATGTGTGAATTTTAATGACATGTTTATGTATATTGTGTTCGTCCACTAATAGGTGTGTTGTACAACCATCTCCATAGTATCTAACACATGAATTTTCTTTTTCTTTTTTGTTTTCTTCAATGTATATATGTAATTTATGACTTAATTTCCTTTACTTTTTATGACTTTGACCTCAAAATATCAAAGTAGCAAGATACATCCGCAAGATAGACATTGCTTTTATTGAGTTCACCATAAGCGGTCTTAATATGCCACAAGGGAAACCAAATATAATGGCCGGCTACATAGGAGAAAGTATAACTAAAATAAATACAGTTGTTGTAAATAAACAACCATATCATCTACTTAACTGCAAGTAAAAGTACTATTGTAATACATAAAAAAAGATCAATAATAGGAGGAAGTCATAGGAGTTGGATCCTGAGTGTTAGACCTTGGAGGCTTAACCTTGCACTGGAGATGGCTCTCTAGGTGGGCTATCCTAACATCCACGCTCTCTAGACATTGGGCACACATAATATCATTCAAAGCAATGATAATGTCATTTTTCTCTTCATGTTTCTCCTTCAGGAACCTACCCAATAGGGTTTTAATCTACCAATGAAGGGTAATGGAGTTTAGGTATTGTTTATGTCTTCCCCTAATGTGACCATGGTCAAGAACCCAATGGGATACCTCCTTTAGGATTGCAAAATATGACAAAGCTTAATGGTCATAGGCTGAGAGGGCCTTGAGATGGTGAATATCATCATGCATATTAGAAGGGGTAGATGAAAGGTAGATGGTCATAGCCTCCTGTGCTTAGGTTTTGGTGGATGTTCTACCTTTGGGGGCAAAACCAACTCCCTCTAAGAAAATGTGCATGTTGTGCCGATGCATGATGTTGCAGGAAGAAGCTTTAATTGAGATTCAATTCAAAAAAGCAGAGAAGATTGAAGGAAAACAGAGAATGTCAGGAAGGGATTGATGAGAAGTTGAAAGGATGCCATAATCCTAGTTACCAAAGAATATTGTACAATAAAATGGATTGAAACCAATAAATTTAGGGCATAAATAAATGTGAAGAAAGCCAAGAGAAACAAATAGTAACGCAATGAAATCCACCCACATTGACCATACCATTGAATGCTACAGAGTTGAAGATGGTGTGGTGATCGCTACAGTAGAAAACACCAACTCTAGAATAAACCACAACAACTAGAGAGAATTCCCATTCGCAGAACCATAATTTAAATTTAATTTTCCATCCCTCTATTTGTAAGCACCAAGCCATCTAGAATCATTAACTAGTCCAGGGCACAAATAGAACAAGACCATTGTATCTCCATTGTTTGGCATAGGTAGGCACGTTTAAGGAAAAAGTAGGAATGGGTTCCCAATGATTACATGAAATTTTCCATCTGAAGGCCCCTCAAATCTCTAAGACCCAGAATAAATCCCACATGTGGTGTGGGAATGACTGTAATACACCATAAAGTTGTAGAGGGGAAGCTATGGAAACAGAGTTGAAACAAAAGTGAAGGATTTCCATGTTCATGAGTTTATAAAGGAACCCTCGCATATTTGATGCATGGGGTGGGCACCCATGCCACTCCCCTTTTAAATGTTTTTTGAGGCGGTTGGGTGGCGGGTGCCAGGCCTCCATTTTTTCTGGTTTTACATCACTTTTTGCTCTGAAATCCCTAATGCTTCCATTTAGTTCCTAGGGTTATTGTGTTCATTTTGTGCATTATAAAGTAAATATTTACTATTTGGCATATTTCCCTTGTTTTAACAATATTTAACATTAAAATAATCATTAACAATAGTTTGTGTGTTTGTAGGTCTAAAACCTAGTCGAATTTCCTTTATATACGTGTTTACCAAGCGCATGATGGGTGGACTTGATCTTACACCCTTGATGATTCCAACACTAAGAAAAGATTTTACATGTTGTATTCAAGCACTTTGCGTATCTTTGGCATGTCAAGGTTCTCAGGGAAACATATGGAGTTACGAAAAAATAATTATTCAACCAACTTTTAAATGCAACATTTTTTTGGCTTGTTCCTCCCTTGATGAAATGATGTTCCTACACCAATTTGGGGCTTCGATAGATTGGCACACTTTCGGGGAAAACCAAAGAGGTTTTTTTGTCCAAAATGATGTTTTAACACCTCCACATGAGATAGATCTAACCAAGTCATACAAATCAATTTTTAGAAAATAATTAACAATTCAACCCTAATTCACACAATTTTCAAACTGTCAACTTCCTCCTTGATTTGCGTGCACATTAGGGAAAATCAAAAAATTATGAAACATGAGTTTTGTTGAAAATATGGAAAATTAGGCTCCCTTCAAACAATTTTCCAAAATTCGCAATGGTTTGGGAGATCCAAAGGGTTCTTTGGGGCCAATTTGTTAAAAATGCATAATTTTCCAAAATTGAAAATTTGAGTTGTTAGAGCCAAAATTCATTTTGTAACTTTCATAAAAGGCCTAACCATGGCCTATGTGGGGCAGGATGTTATTCTAATTTCATATTTTTGGTTGGAGTTTTAGCGTATGGTTGTTGATGTAAAAGACTAATTGATTTTTAATACAAGACTTATAATGCCATGTTTATTTCTCCAAATCTCTTGTTCTTAATGATTATTTTCATTTTGTAATAATTTTGTTTTAAGAGGGTGAGAGCTGTTTGGTTTGTTCCCAACCAACGTAGCTCAACATCCCTCTCCTTAGATTAGTTTTTTCTGGTTTATTAATTTCTGAAATAGTGTTGGTTTCTTTGCAATGTGGGTGTATAAATTGTATGGTTTATTTACAAATGCTTTGAATCATGTGTGTGAAATTTGATTTTATACTTTTTTTCTTAAATATCTATATTGCACTTTAGCTTATGGTTGCTTGACACTTAAATATGGAAAAATTCATCCATAAGTGTGTTCAATCACTTTAATTTTTCATATAAACTTAGATGTGGTATAATAATATTATATACATGTTTCGAGGTGACAAAGTTCCAACGAGAGTTCTTCTTTTGGGTTTTGGTTTATCATGGATCAGAGGTGTTTCAAATGAGACATTGATATAATCACTGATTAAACGAGACTTAGATCTACAACTATTGAGTCAATGTTGACTCAAGAGCTAAAGGCATCTTCAACTTTTAGATCTTTTGTCTTTGTATAAACAATACAAGCTTGTGAAGATTGAAACCTGTTTTTGACTTGGGTTATGAACTATATAGTGACATCTTTAGTGATTATTAGAACAAATTGTGACCTTGTTGATTTATAAAGTGTTGGAGCTTGAATTCATTTGTTGAATATGGAGTTTTATTGACAAAAATAAACCTTGTTTTTATTAAATTGGAAAAGTACCTTGGAACCTTTATTGGAGCACAATATAAGCTCTATAGTATCGTTGATTCATATTAGCACAACTCAGAGCAAGTACATTGGGTGTTGGATAGTTGTTTGTTCCACCTAGTCATATGCTTGATCACTCTTTACTTTTATTTATAAAGTTTGTATGTTTGGACAATGATATATACATTTAGATATGTGAAAAGCATGCACTTATAATGGTTTTTTGTTTTTTTGTTTTTTACGGGGAATAGTTAAAGTTTTAAAATTAATCTACTTGGAAAAGGATCAACATAAGTTCCCAGATTAAGATCTGATTTACCTGAGCACGTCTCCAACAAGAGGATCAATGCGCAAAAGCTTATGATTCGACTCTTCTTACATATTGTAATGGATTCTATTTCTGTTATTTTCCTGAGCTTGTGGATGCATACAAATTGCTTCAATAAAATGCAGTAAAACATGGATGGAGGGGGTTAAGGAATTGGTTCCCACGATGCTTCTTTGTCTTTGAGGATAGCCCCAACATTTAACTGGGCTGCCTTGTTTGCTTCAATGCCCGCCTCTTTGTTATTTGTTCTTAGCACATGGAAAAATTCCAAATTCAAGGACTCTGCCATTTCTTTGACTCTTGTGATCATCCTTGCAAGACGCAAATCAGTTGGGGAAGAATTTGTCCGCATTGTTTTGATGATAACCTGTGAATCACCTAAAACATTAGCCTCCTTGAAACCCAATTCTTTGAGCAGCTTAATCCCTTGGAAGAGAGCCAACGCTTCAGCTTGCATGCTAGAGGAATGGCCCAATCCCCAAGCAAATTTGTGGATAGAATTTCCTTCTGTGTTTATTATGAGCCCTCCCGCACCAGCGATCCCTGGATTTCCCTTGGCTGCCCCATCAAAGAAGAGAGAGGGGGTTGTTTGCTTGGAAATCCAGGCCTGAAAGTCTTCTTCATTTTTTCTGATTTGCCATTCTTTGGGAGGATTGGGGATGAGACTCGATTTTTGGAATCGAAGACTGAGTGCTGCACCCAACTCGATGTCATGCTGGCAAAGGGAGGAATCATCCATTCTATCTCTCAGGCATTCATGAAGCTGACTTTTGGCTGTGGTTGCAACAAGTCGGTAATCCTGCTCTTTGTTTCTGAATATCCTTCTATTCCTCTCTAACCAAATCTGCCAACTGATGATTTTAGGAAGAGCAGTCCAAGCTGCTATGATTAATTTGTTTTTTGGGATTGGGCCTGGGTATCTAGATATCCAACCAACAAACAGTTCCTAAAAATTGCAGGGGAGTGTGAAATTAGAGATCCAAGCTCCTAAGAGCTCTTGCCATATATGAATAGCGAAACTACACTCCAACATGAGATGAGGGGCGGATTCTGACTTATCTTTACATAGCATACATCTAGAGGGTCCAAAAAAACCTCTCTTCTGCAACCTATCATCTGTTAATATTTTCCTGTGGCTGAGCACCCAACAGAAATGGTCGATCTTCGGGATGGAGGGGAATTTCCAAATCCCATTCCAGGGAGCAGGGTCTGGCTGCACGTATGGGCGCTCCAAGCATTTAGCGTATCCCTGAGCCACCGTGTAGCCTTCACGCTGTTGTCCCCATCCACGAGCATCTATTCGCTGAGCGTGAATGGGAGCTAACTCGTGCAGCAGATTGAAGAACTCTGCGCATTCGTTTTGGAGAGCAGGAGGGATTGGGAGATGCTTCCAACTAGCCTAACAATGACTGTTCCAGCATGACAGATCCCACAACGAATTTATGTTTGCCTCCATCATCCACATCCACAGTGGGTGCAAAGAATGAGTTTCGATCAATGGGGGCCTGCACATAATTCGATCTTCCCACAGCTTAATGGATTGCCCATTCCCAGGGATCCAATATGCCTGTGCGTTCACCAAAGGAACAACTTTGATACATAAGATGCTGAAGGGGGTTCTGAGTTGGGTTTTGGGCTTATCCAAACAGCGAAGGCGTCCTCCTCTGAAGTATTTTTTCCATAATGCTAAGTGCGCCCAACCAGGGTTGGGGGCTATAATTCGCCATATCAGTTTCGCTCCCATGGCTAAATTTTGAGCGCAGAGGTTTTTAAAGTTCAGGCCTCCCTCCAACAGAGGCTTGGTCACAATTTCCCAGTTGACAAGTGGGATTTTCTTGTCATTTTGCTTACCTCCCTTCCAGAAAAACTTCCTGATAAAATCCTCCATCTTCTTGAGGATGCCCACATGTGTTAAGAGAACAGAGAATTGGAAAAGTGGAACACTGTTGAGCACTGATTTGATAAGTATTGTTTTGCCTGCAATATTGAGCCAGGAGGAGCCCCAGGCCTGCATTTTAGATTTGAATTTCTCTAGCTGAGGATCCCAGTCTTTACTAAAGGCTCGCTTGAGGAAGATAGGAAGGCCAAGATATTTGAAAGAGGTCCAGTTTGAGGAGGCTGCAAAGCCTAGGCATCTAGCAATGGAATTTAGGGAAATTGGAGAGACATTCCAACAATAAATATGACACTTCCCATTGTTTAAAATGCTACCCGAAACTTCACAGAATTCATCTAACACTTTCTTAAATCTGGAAGCCGAGAGTGGAGTTGCAGCCCCAAGCAACAGGGTATCGTCGGCAAAGAGGGCATGATTGATGTTTTTTACCCCTCTTGCAATGCTAAGCCCAACTATCTCTTGATCTTGTTGCTTCTTGTCCAGGTAAAAGCTAAGGACTGAAGCCTGCAGCACAAAGAGGAGGGGTGAGAGGGGACACCCCTGCCTCAGCCCTCTAGAGGCTTTGAAGAAATCTGCAGCCCTACCATTTACCAAGGGAGCAATCCAGGGCTCCGATATACAAGCCTGGATCCAGTTTATAAAGCTTAGTCCGAACCCCATCTTGTGCAGAACCTCCAGCAAAAAACTATGTCTAACTCTATCAAATGCATTTGCTAGGTCGAGCTTGACCACCATACCTTTTTCTTTTCGAAGAATGCTAGAGTGGATCGCCTCTTGTACCAAGATGAAGTTATCCACTATCAGTCTACCATGAATGAATCCTCCTTGATTCTCCGGGATGATTTTGGGGAGAATGTTCTTCAATATGTTTGCTATTACTTTGGTTATCACTTTGTATCCAATATTACACAAGGAGATCGAGCGAAATCTGTTGAAGGAGTTTGCTCCTTTTTCCTTGGAGATAAGGGCGAGGAATGCTGAATTTGTGCAGCCTCCAATTTTTTGGCAATCTTGGGATTTTAGGGCCATTTTGAGAAATTCCTTCTCCACAATCTGCCAACAGCTTTGAAGGAATCTGGCTATGAATCCGTCTGGTCTCGGGGCTTTGTCGGGGTCCATATCAAAGAGGGCAGCCTTTACTTCATTTTTGTTGACTTTAGCTTCTAACAAATGGTTCATCCTAGCAGTGATCAGTTGGGGAACCACGTCCAGAAGGTTAGAGCTATGGCCCAACTCTATTCCCTCACTGTACAAATTCTTGAAATGGTCTGAAGCTGCCTTTTTGATGCTATCTATATCCTTGAGAATGTAGTTTTCTTCTTTAATTTCAGAGATGGAGTTAGAGCATTTCCTGGCTTGGGCTTGCTTGTGGAAGAAGGCGGAGTTTCTATCCCCTGCTTTGAGCCAAAGACTCCTGGATTTAAGCCTCCAGTATTCTTCCTCGGCCAAGCATGCCTTGTGAAATTTCTGCTGGAGTTGAGTCTCTTTGTCCAGATCATCTTTTGTGATTTCAGTTTCTTCCAGATGAAGATGGTGCAGTTCTAAGGAACTTTGTATTTGTTTTCTTTCAGTTGCAGGATTGGGTAAAGTCTTGGCCCAGCTTTTTCGCATCACTTTTACTCATCTGAGTTTTTCTTCCCAAACAAAAAATGGGGAGCCCTTGACTGGCTCCTTCCAGCAATCCCTAACCTTTTGCATGAAATCTGCCTCTTTAATCCATAGAGGACTGAATCTAAACGGAATAGGACCTAGGTCCTTGAGAGCCAACAACTCAAGTCTAATGGGCTTGTGGTCCGAAACACTGCTGTGAAGGATGTGCATTCTAACCTCTAGACCAAGAAGAAGAAAGGAACTTTGAATAAGAAATCTATCTAGTCTAGTAGCTATATGACCAGGACCGACTCTTTTATTTGTCCAAGTAAACTTACCGGATGAAGGTTTGATGTCTAGCAGGTCCCAGTCCTGCATGAGATCCTCCACGCATTCTCTTACCGGATCTCTTACTATACAACCTCCTCTTTTTTTTGACGAAAGAAGGGTGAGGTTGAGGTCTCTAGCGATGATGATGTTTTCCAGATTCTCTAGATCTGCCAGATTTTTTATGGAATCCCAGCAAATCTTCTTCTCCCCGGCATTGGTAGGGACATACACATTGAAAAGGCATATGATCTCTTTGGTATCAAGATGCTGCATATTTGAGAAGATGCAGCGGGTATTCAAAGTCTCAGAGATTATTGAGAACTTGTTGGCGTTCCAGAGGGAACCAAGCCCTCCCGAAGCTCCACGAGCAAAGATAGCTTGTGCTCTGCTCTTATTCTAGAATTTTTTGCTTGCTTGGAGGAAAGATGTATCCTCCATTTTGGTCTCCTGGATGAGGAGGATATCCGGGGCTTCCAATCTTGTTAAGCTTTTCATTTCTTCTTCCTTGGCTCTAGTGCCCATACCCCTACAGTTCCAGGAGACGATCTTCATCATTTATTTTTGTTATGGTGGGCTCCCTTGAAGCCTTGAGTCTGGTGCCTCGTCATCTTTAGAGTTCTTGCCAATAGCTTCTCAAGGGTTGGCTGGCTACCCTGGAGCTTATAGTTATATGTTTCCTGCTCTCTTTTTTCCCTGGCAGACTTGCGTCCTCTTGTGGATCTTTTGGGGGAAAGAGTGAGAGTCTCCTATTTCTCCTTCTTCTTCTGAGTCCTCAGTTTCATGTACTTCCTCCTCCTCTACTGAGGGTTTCCCTTTGGAGCTCTCTACGGCGCTTCCACCTTTGGTCGAGATGGAGGGGGAAGCTTTGGCGGGAGAATTTACCTTTGGGATCTTCACCTCTTGAGAGGTCAATGTTTCAGATCTTAGGAGCTTGAATTTGTTCTCTTGACCTGACATGAATGGTTGTTGGACAGAGGCCTTCTGAGGACCTTTATCGTTTGATGTTGCAGTCTTCTTGTGAGTGGTCTTGGTGCGCTTGACCTGATTACAACCTTCTTCTTTTCCTTTCTCTTCCGCCCCATTGGATGGACAACCTCTGGCAAAATGGCCGTAGACGTGGCATTTCCAGCATTTGAAGGGCATTTGCTCATAGTCGAGCTTTTGCACATGGGTCCAGGATCCTATGATGATTTTAATGGCTTCTGGAAGCCCTACCTCTAGATCTACCTCCACACAAATTCTGGCGCAAGCATACTGGTCTTTGTTATTGGCCTGGTCTATAAATTTACCTAGGGTGTTGCCAATGTGTTTCAGCGAATCCCAATTCCAACAATGCACTGGGAGATTAGGCAGTCTCACCCACACTAGGACTGCTGAGGGAACATCCACTGCCGGATTGAAATCTGGCGTCCATTTATTCAGATACAGTCCCTGAGGGCCCATGAAGTAAGGTCCATTTTGGAAAATTAGGTCCTTATCTTCTTTTGCAGTGAACTCGAACAGAAAATAACCTCTCCCGAGGAAGTATGAGTTACACTATTTTTTATTAAGGGAGCCTAGTTCTTGGCGACCCAGATCTCTGTGGATTTAGGGGATGGCCAAAGCCCTGTGAACTGGCCTACGAGAGCCCGATCTGAAGAGATAGAGCAACTTGGATCAGCCCATCTGGTGGAAGAGATATCTCATGGATGTCCTTCAGTCGCTTTACAAATTTTGCAGCTTCTGCTTTCTTCTTCTTTGGCAAGGATGCGAGCAGAACGTTGAAAGCATCAGAGGCAGAAGGTGGAGGAGGAGAGATGGGAGGCCCTTGAGGAGAGCCCAACACCTCCATGAAGGCGGGCATCCTCGAGCTAGGCCCAGCCCAGCCGATGTGCTGCAGGTGAGCCACGTCCTACAACTCTGTCCAAACTCCTCACGGGGGCGCTCGCGCTGTTGCAGAGCTAGGTCCCTAAATAATGAACTTTACTATTCATGCACTTATAATGTTAATAAATGTTAAGTGGAGGAATAACTGTTGAGAGAAGGAGAATGTGATTTACTAAGCTTTGTTTACATTGTTATTTATAGGGCATTACTTCATATTCTTTGGGTTGCAAAGTTTCTTCTTTCCAAGTGTGTCTCTTGCATTGAAAACAAAATTTTCAGAATATATTGTTAGAGTGCATTTTAAAGCTTGAAGGAATATTAGGGTAGAGTGAGGTTGTTTCATTAATGCACACATTAATTGCTTGTAACAATTGATTGCATTTGATTGGTACACTAGAAGAAGATTCAAACCATACCTTTTATCTCTTGGTTACATATACAAAATGAAGTGGAGATATGATCTAGTGTAGGAACCTCAACAAAAAGTTTTATTTTGACTTAAGAGTCCCGTTTGGCATTAATATAGCTTGGATTTTCTAGGATTTACATGTTTGTAGTTGAAAATACAATCTTTACATTTGCTTGTTTGATGCTTAGGTTTCTACTTAAGTAGCTCAAGTTTGTATTTTATTTTCAATTATCATTTAGGGTTTGTTCCTTAATCAGGGTTTATTTTGATAATAAATAGGGTTTGATTACAATTGTTGATATATTGTAGGATTTTTGTTCATGATTTCATTTCTAAATATTGCTTTTTATTATAGGATTAGAATAGGATATTGAATAGTGAATGAACTCAAGGCATGATAAATTTCTAGACAATTTAGGGTTTTGTTTTGCAGGTTGTTAAAGTCTCTCTCTGGCATTTCCAGTGCAACACCTCTAAGTCCACAAACACCAGATTGAAAATTAAATTTTGGTCCATTCATATACCCTATATTTCACCCAACATTTTAGCATCGTTGCTGAGGAGGTGTTTAGGGAATTGACCTTGGTGACCTGTTGCAGTTTGGTTTTCTCTTTACCTAGTTTTTCTTGCAAATTTTATTTCCTTAGAATCGATTGTTTGAATTTGTTTCTTTCCCACATAGCTTGCTTATATTTTTAAGGCTTTTAATTTATTGGGTGTTGTAAGAACCCCCCCATATACTCATCCATGTGATGACAGAATACTAGAAGCTTGTTGAGCATATAAAAATGGTATTTTGAGGAATCTTTCAATGAGGAGTTTTGATGTTGTTGTAGAGATATACAAATCATCTAATGGAGAACTCACGAGTGAAAAATTTAGTATTTTGCTTGAACATAAAAATAATAATATTAACTATTTTATTTCAAAAAATTAATGATTTGCGAGAAGAACAAAAGAAGGATGAAGAACCACTATTTATATTTTGCTCCAATTGTAGAAAGAAGCATTTGCTCGGAAGGTGCCCACTTAGAGGTCTGAAATTTTGCAGAATTTGTGAGGGATTCCATTCAATAGAACATTTACCATCACTCCCATGATTACTAGAAGTATTCAGGGAATCAAGTAAGGAATTGGATATATTTCTAGGTATAAGTCAAACCCAATCATCATTTAATACTTGAACTAATGTTTATTATCCTCAACGGGTTCCTCAAAAAATATATAATCCTACAGTTCCATGGTAAAATTTTAGTCCTCCTTCGAGTGAATATCCTACCTTTTGGTTGTCGTTTCCCTCTCCTTGTCCCTTTTCCTTGATTCAAATATCCCCATGGTTCGAGGAATAGTTTGGAGCCTCTTCTCTACAGTTGTATCCCATTCAAATTCAATTACATGAACAACAACAACAACTGCAATTTCTTCCGAATGCACCACCAGTTCATCCTCCTCCATTGTCCTAGCCACCTGTGCAACCTTACCCCAATCCATACCCTAGCCCTTGTACTAATCCATAAGATATCCCATGCTCCAATCCAAACCCTAGACCTAACCCTTGCCCATACCCTAATCTAAACCCTATCCAAATTCCTAATCTAAATCCAAAGCCTAGTCCAATCCTTACCCCAAACTCTAGTTCAAACCCTAGCCCAAACCATAGGCCAGACCCTAATCCAATTAAGGAGTCTACACAACAATTTAAAACACTTGTTCTTCCCATTGATTCCCCTACTAGACAAAATTTTAGATCTTCCATATTAGGGAAGGGAGTGAATTTGGAAACTTCACCCATTACCACAAAACATTTACCCTGGGAAGAAGCCTTGATTCAAATACAATTAAAGGAAAAATATATGGTTGGAAGTTGTATTAAATCTTTTGTTGAAGCTCAAAAGCATAGATTTCATTTAATCATCCTTGCCAATTCGAGGAACAAACATTAGAGCCCGATAGTGAGGATTTTATTTCTTGTCTTTCACCAGATCCCTTATGCCTCCAAGAGAGCAATTATCAAACTGTGGAAGACTTCCATGAGTTGGAGAATTGTGAATATGTGGACCCCATTGAAGCATGGTTTCAATATTTTTTCAACACACCTTATTCCCTAACCAATAAACAACTCTTGGTGCCATATCAAACAAAGCAATTGGTTTCACATACTCTGATATGTGTTGAAGTTTACTTCTTAAAAAAAAGTGTGAGTATATTTAGCATTCTATTACGCACATGGCTACACTCTAAGTACTCTTACACGTGAAGGATATCTCTCTCTCTCTAAATTAGGGCAGGGTAGTAAATAAAAATACCATCTAAAATATAATTGTTACAACATCACTCTTGAAACTACAATTCCCTAAGGCACAACTATTGCAACTTCTGTTATTATGCACTCTTGTGGTAAGTCTTGTTAGAATCAATTCACTCTTAATACCTCATATATTGTAAAGTGACATTGATCATTGATTGGGTGGTTCTTCTTCATATTGTTTGGTTATCCATGGAGTCATTCAAGGGAATTTTTCATTGTTATGCTTAATACTTTCTATTTATAAGCCCAAAACCCTAACCCTGGCCTAGTCACTTGATCAAGTTGTTATCCAAAAAATATTTTCAAGTTTCTCTTCAAAGGTATTGTTGTAAAGTCTCCTATGGTGTACCACTCCTATAAAACCCTAATGAGCTCTCGTGATGACCCTAACATGATTAACTTGAGGAAAATTTTAGTCATTATCATAGATGCTTTCCTTAAAATGAGTCTTTAGGGTAGCAATACCAACCAATTAAGATTAGTCATCAAAAACTTGTCATGCCATCCTATGCTCTTAAGGAGAAAATTTTCCTTCCCACCTATTAAGCAACCTATTTAAGGTTAATCATAATCAGAGTTTTTTTAAAAGGATTAATTGAGTGATAGGAGGTCTGATTACGAACCGGCCTACCATGATCATGGGTCCTAACAAGAATGAAATTACCACTAATGGTCACGAAGCCAGGGCAATGGCTTTCAGTTGAACAGTTGGAAGACAAGAGGTCTCATCATGAGCCATATTGTTCATTCTTGCTAGTTCTTGTGAATGGCACTGTCGTTAGTTGGTCACCAAGCCAGGACAATGACCTTTAGTTAATTTCTAAATCAATGAAAATGCTTTTAAATGACTATGAATCTATATCTAATATATGGGACACAACCATCACACTAAGTACTTGTTTAATTCCTTGTGCCCTTAGTTGTCCATTTATGTCATTTGGCACTTAGCCTTCCACATGCATTTTCACATTCCGATCCATAGACTTTCAAACCCTTGGATTTATAATACCCCATAAACACTTTATATATTACTAATTACTACTCATTTTCTATCTTTGACCTCACCCTCTTCCTGCTTTTTAAGCATATATCTTCTTGACTTATCAATTTTCTTGATTTTGTGGCATAGATTAATGCCATTCTTTCTGCATTAGTGCCTCTCCTACCCATTCTTTCCACAATAGCACTAAATTCTATTGTCATATTCAGTGCAGGGACACAACCTTGCGTAGTAGACATTTCCCCTTGTCTTGCACAATGAAACACTAAAATCAAAGTTTCACTCTAAAAATTTCTTTGTAGTTATCTTTTCTTTCCTTTTTTATTTTTAAAATTGTGTTACAATGTGCCATAGCCCTATTATATGCACAATGGTTCCTATAGGATTAACCATTTCAATGTAGTGAAGCCACTCGATCTTGCATAATGGTGTGTTCACTTTAACGTGGCCAACACCATGTCATAGTACCACTATAGCGCATTGCTCTAAATTGCACCTATCGCCTTCAATTTGCGACTTACACCATAGCGCATTCGTCCCTTAGTGAAAACTTTCCCCATAGCTTGTGCAACAATGCTATAACCTACTAAAAACCTGCTTGGTGTATTTTACTTGCTTATTTTGGTTTCTTCTTACATTATTTGTGTGCTATGAATATTTTTGAGATGTACATGAAGACTTATGGTAAATTGTGTGTTGTCATTGGAATTCTCGACGTTTCGAGTGAACACTTCACTCGTCTTCAGGGACATTAATCTATGCTTATTTTTAAGATATCAAGTATTATTGATCTTGAGTGATTCAACATCTCCTCATCAATAGGAGATATGGATTTGCCTACAAAGAAATAACTGGTAAGGAGGTTTTAGAAGGCAGTGAAGAAGGGGCAGTGGAAAGTTATGTTATCTCAAATCTCGTCTAACTGGACATAACTTGTTATGTGGAAAAATCAATACCAATGACATGGGTTGGGATCAATCAAACATTAAAATGAAAATAGGTGCCTGAATATGAATAGGACAACGAGGTGTATTGTAATGTAAAGAAATCTTGGCTCCATAAAGTAGCAACACACCCTATCGTTAGATTATGTGTTGAAACCATTGAATGGATAATAGAGTGCATAGACAAAAAAAATATGATTGTCACGTATCACCATGGTTTAGACATAAAAAATCAAACCTACCCCTACAACACCAAATATTATAAGTTTCTAGACTGCTAGGTGTCACTTACAACTAAATAGTTTTGTAATTTTGCTCTTATCAACAAGCATATCCTTTAGACTTGGTGGCAAGAAGCTAGTAAGTTCCAGTTCTAGTCCTATGGGGTATATAAAACCAAGTTATTGAGAAAATAATATTAGATGGTGGCAACAATGTGTTGCATATTGTATGGTAGGAAAGATGTAGAATTCTTTAAACATAATTGGGTACCAATGATGTACACTTTCACATAAGAAGGGGAAATATTTAACTAGGCATACATTCTAGCCTTGTGCATGAATACATTTCCCACCCAAGGACCCATTGTTTTTATCTTAGATGTCATAAATGGGATTGTGGTAACTATTTTCTTGTTGGCTAACATTAGATCTACCTCATTTGGTTTAGCCCTTAATATCTTATGAGTCAGTATCATCCAAATGGAATAAGAATTTGAGCTTATGGGGAACACTAACAAGTTGTGAAACTTAAAGCTTTAATAAGAAATCCATGACTTAATTGGACTCAAACTAATATAATTATGCGTTTTAATGTGTCGACCCATTTGTTAGAGAAGGGATCGAGAGAAAACTACATAGCGCACAAACCTATTTCATAATATATCAAAGTCTCTGAAACATAAGGAACAACCTCTCTGGTTGTAAAATAAGTCAGGATCTCGTATGCACCCTAGTGCAATGAATTCCCACTAATGAAAATTACATGAAAGAGAAAATAAATAAAATGGTAAATGCACGAGAAAGGATTCGTGCACAGAAAGGTGACGCAAGAAAATTCGTCAGGGCTATGGATGCTCGTTGTCATCTTATTAATGCTTGTGATTTCTTGAGTGACTTGTTGGGGCTATGAATGCTTGCTGGTAGCAAATAAACACTAGAGACTCGTATCTCATTCTGAACATTTTAAACTCACACTTAATATCTTCATTTCCTATCAAAAATTTTGGTGTTTGACCCATATATTGATCGATGTGTCATGAACCGAGACCAAAGAAAGTCATTGGAGGGAACAAACCAATAATTGAGGTTAAACAATTGAACTAGATACCTGCCAATTCAAATCAATACTTCCAGATGACCAGACTCCACCAAAAATAAGGGCTAAACTATAGATGCTAAGGTACTACCTGTGAATAGCCAATTTTTGCAGAAGCTACAACCCCAAATTTTGGCATATTTCTAAGATTTGGAGCCCCCCCTCTTATTGTGTTTCAATGGATAAACATCTTTTAATGTCCCTAAGTCAAGGAGCAAAGACATTTAAATGGATATCACCCTTAGCACATTTTTCTACAACTGGGCACATTGCACTTCCCCTTATCACATTGCAGAGTTATTATGCAGTGTTTCACAATACATTTCCTTAGTGTTATGCTATGCAAAACTTTTCTCATCGACACAATCTTGTCAGTGCATCACATCCTTCAATTCATGTATTACGACCTTAATAATTCTCAAAAGTATTCTAATCTGACTGCATTTAATGTGCATGATGGCCCTAACATGTGCAACAATCCTATATAAGGGCGATCCCCCCCTCTCATTTGTATCCTACTTTTTTGTTGCCATGATCCTCTACTCTTTAGCGCACCTAAGTATATCACTTCATAAGCTATTGTTGTTCCTCATGTCACCATTGGAGCCCAACCGTCATGCTAAGGAATTGGGTATGTTCTCACACCCTTTCTTGTTTTTTTATGTCTTTTGGCACTTCACCTTCCATGCACCTTTTTTAATTCTGACCCTTATACTTCCAAACCCTTGGATTTTTTATACCCCATCAATGCTTTATATATTAATAATTTTTTCTTATTTTTCATCGTTGTCCTCACTCTCCTCCTACTTTTTGAGCCTGTATCTTCTATACTTAGCCATTTTCTTGATTATGTGGCACAAAATGATGCCATTCTTTTCGCGACAATGACTCCTTTTCCCATTCCTCGAGCAACAACACTAAACTCTCTCTTTTTTATTTGCACCAAAATTCAACCTTTCCTATAATACATTTCCCCTTTCCCTATGAAATGACATGCTCAAATCAAAGTTTCTTGATAGACTTTTTTCCACCAGTATTTTTTATTTTTTTTATTGCACTATGATGCACCATAGACCAATTCTATGTGCAATGACGCCCATAGACTTAATCATTTCAGTGCAATTAAACCACTCAACCTTGTGTAATGGCACATTCACTTTATCAAGACCAACACCATGTTATAGCACCATTAAAGTTCATTGCTCTGAAGTGCACCTACCACCTTCAATCTACAAATTTCCCTTACACCATAGCGCATTCTTGCCTCAACATAGACTTTCCACATAGCTTGTGCAACAATGTTATAACCTATTGTTCTCTACCCAATGAACTGTACTTATTTTGTTTTCTTCTAACATTATTTGTGTGTTATGAATATTTTTGAGATGTTAGGTACTATTGATCTAGAGTGCTTCAAGATCTCCTCGTCAATAGAATACTTGGATCTACCTACAAAAAAAGGACCAGGCAAGGAGGTTGTAGAAGGTAGTGAAGAAGGGGCAGTAAAAAGTTGTATTTACTCAACTCCCATCTATGCGAACACTATTTTTTATGTGGAAAAATCAATACCAATGACATGGTTTGGGATCTATAAATCGTTCACATGCAAAGAGGTGCCTAAAGATGAAAAGTACAACGAGGTGTATCGTAATGTAAAGAACTCTTGGATCCATAAAGTAGCAGCACACCCTATTATTCTACCATGTGTCGAAACCATTTAATGGGTAATCAAGTGTATAGACAAAAAAAATATGATTTTTTGGTATCGCCATGGTTTAGAAATAACAACTTGCACCTACACCGCTAAATATTATAAGTTTCCATACTACTAGGTGTTTCTTACATCTAAATGGTTTTGTAATTTTCCTCTTGCCAACAAGCATGTCTTTAAGACTTGGCAACAAGAACCAAATAAGTTCCAGTTTTTATCCAATGGGGTATATAAAACTAAGATATTGAGAAAAGCATATAAAATGGTGGTAGCAATGTTTTGCAGATTGTATGGTAAGCAAGATGCATAATTCTTTGAACATAATTGGGTACCAATGATGTACACTTTCACACAAAAAGGGGAAATATTTAATTCGGTAGACATTCTAGCAACATCCATTTTGGAAAGTGTAAAACGAGAAAAAAATCCACCAAAGGGATAATAACCTAGATTTTATATGGCTTCTTCTCTACTAGATACCATATGTGCCATATGTCATTGAGCCATTAGGGTGGAGGTGGAACTTCACTTTAGACATACCACTTGTCCACCTCTACTACGTGAATCAATGGGACACGAGATACAAGGGGATGTACAATCAAATTGTTGAAAACTTTATCTCACCCCTATATCACATAATATTTGATACATAATCTCTATGTATTTTAGATATAGAAAGGGAAAAATTACAAGACATTGCAGATTGTTTTATACCTATAGATTTCAAATGTATCAAGGTATTTGGAGCATGTAAGTGTCCTCATTAGCTTTCGATGTTTGTTACTAATAAAATAGTCTCGCAAGAAGTTGCAAACGAAACAAAAACATGGCTTACATGAATGCTATTTGGTGCAAATAAGTCACCACAACCTGCCTTTCCCATATATGTGGGGACATATTGCGTTCAAAATTTTAAAGAGGCAAAGGCAGAAGCTAAGGATCTATAACACTTTAAGTTTGGCGAGCTAAGATTTCACTAATATCATGTTAGAGGTATCACTGCAAAGCACTATAAAACAATTGAAATACAATTGGACTTATAATCCCAACATTCAGGCAGAAGAAGAAAAGGTAAAAAAAAACTTTTATAATGTTGCACACACTATAGAGGCATTAGAAAAATGGGTTGGTACTTCTTAGCTTACAAATGTTTCTAAAACTACAAAGATATAACCTCCAATGGAAAAAATATGAAGGAGAAGAAAGCTGCTCAGAAGAGAGAAAGAGAGGAGGTAACAAAGAAAGAAAGGTTAAAAAAGCTTAAGGCCAAGAAAGAAGGTAAAAAAACAAGAGGAGGTAAAGAAGAAGCAAGAAGAGGTTGAATAGAAAACAAGAGGATATGAAAAAATAGGAAGAATAAAGCAAGAGGCTAAAGGAAATCAAGAAAAGGCAAGAGGAGGAGAAAAGAAGACAAGGAGAAGCAACAAAAAAACTTGAGGATGAAAGGCTTGCAAAAGAGCTAGATAAGCCAATGCAGGAAGAACTTAGAAAAAAGGAGCCCATTGCCCAAGCTCAAAAATTAGTAGAAGCCATATTTCCTCCAATTAATAATGAACCTCCCATGCCACTCATAAGAGGACATCTACTGCTTGGGGAGATGGGCATCTCAGATGAAGAGGAAGATCAAGTACTAGAACTTTCAAGTTTCAAATTTAATCATAAATAAAACAAGGTTATGCAGGAAAGAAGCAGGATATGTAGGAAAGAAGGAGGTACTTAGCCTGATAACTTGCCACACCAATCTTGGTAATCACTGAAAATGGTATAGTCTTGGATACTAAAAGCAATCCTATAGTGATAGCCTCAACAGGATCCACATTCTTTGTTGCAACAAAGAAGAATATAGAACATTTGGTGAACAAGGTGAAAGAATTAGAAAAGAAGTTAGCCTATTCCCAACAAGAAAATGAAATACTCCATAAAGAAGTCCAAGCTTTGACAACCTCAAGTTCTCACGAACAGAATATTCCCACAGTTGCACTAGAAAAGATAAGAGTGTTGGAAGACATAATGAAAAAACTATATAAGGAAATGATTATTCTTCACAAGGAAACTTCCCCATTAACAGATCTTCGGAACGAGCTCAAGGGAAAAGGTGCATTGCGAAAGGAAGCCTCAACTATGATAAATCTCATGTAAGAATGGGGCATAGAGTACCTTGATAAACTGGCTAACATACTTACAAACAATAGAATGAGAAGGAACTGTTGAATTTTTTGTAGCATCGAGATATATCCCTGCATGCCAAGAGGCCTCCTAAGTCGGCCTAAAAAAATTATGGAAATTAAAATAAAATACAAATTATTTTTGGGTTTCATGTAGGCTCAAAAGGGACAAGTAAGCCCCACCATGAAAGAGAAAGCACTAAATTAAAGTCAACCACAGAGAAATGACAACAAGAATAGAAGAAGGTCGAGTTTTATGTGGAAGTTTATCTGCTAATTAAAGGTCTGAGTTAGGTTGATGTCATTAATAACTTGAATAAGGTAAACAAAGTGTGTGCAAGAATCTGTCCACGACGTAACAAACAAGCAAACAAATAAACAATATATAGTTCTATACACATATCAAGATTGTTTAAATAACCTATTGTCCTCTTCGGTGCAGAGGAAGAGTAGTGGGTTGCAGGATCAAAGACATGAGAGCACATTGGATTCAATTTTTTTTCTCATCCCAATCGATTCCATTTTCTGTCACAAAATTGAAAATTTATGTCTGGAAATACCTATTATAACTCCCTTCTCATAAAATTGGTTGAGTTGGAGTTCGTTGAGGGGGGAGTGTAGGCCTTCAAGCTACCATTGAATACCAAAATCCATTATCGTACGAGCTCCTCCCTAGATTTGGAGAACCAACATATGCCATCTAAGGGAGAGGATACCGATATCTAGGAGAAGATGAAGAGAATGTGATAGGATACATGATGGATCTTGCATCAACATTATCAAGATGTGTTTTTGAGCATGAGAGATTAGCTGCCACCGCTTGGTGTAGAACATTATCACAGAGAATAAAATGACACAACAATTGATAAAGCCAATGTATTTGTTTACAAAAGCTGTAAACTTGTTGCCACACATCAAGTCGAGGGAGTCACCTAAGCAAATATGTTGCAAATATTGAAGCTCCCATGTGAGTTAGAAGAGTTTTTGTACAAGTCAAAGGAAGAGCCGCTATAAAATATTGAAATTGACATTTTCATTAGAGAACCATTGTATCGTTTCAAAGGGAGAATATCCATATCAAATTGATAAGAAGTAGGTAAAGTTGTTGACAATTCTATATTAATCGAAGGAAAATAATTTTTAGGAGCTATCATTACAACGAGTTATTTCGCCATTTGAAAAGTAATAAAGATGGTTGGTTGAAGGAACAAGCCAAAAATGGAAGATAGTTTTTAGAAGGAAGCTATTTCACAGCCAGAGGGAGCCCCAAAATATTTGTTGATGTATTTGTTATGAATTGTTTATGCTTGTATGAGTTGGAGTACCTAGGCTTTGTAAACATTGAGAAAATTTGGATATGAACTTCAATAATTTCTCCAAGGAGGCAAGGATCAAGAGGGAGTTGAAAATTCCTTATAACACTCAAGAGTTTTCCTCTTAATCAAGAGATAAGTGCTTCATATTTTTCTTCCTTAATTATTATTATTATTATTTATTAGTTAACCTATTTTATTTTACATTTCCTTGGTTATAATTGTTTCTTTCATGGCCTCTTGAATGAGGTTTGTAGGTACATTGTGAAGGTTGTGAAGATTCTTCCAGTAGATGACAACTTCAATAAAAAAAAATCAAGGCTTGTGACAAGAGGGTTCTCCCAGTAAGAGGGAGAAATGGTGGAAAACAAACTTTCTCATGTGATAATGGGAGTATTACTAGTGGCAGGGAAAAAAATTTCCGTGATAAATGGGGTAGTTAGGACTACCACAACAAGACCTACTTCAAAATCCAAAAGAACATGGTTGTGCCACTTCATCTGAGACATGATACAGAGAGGAGCCATAGAGCTCCAATACATATCCATAGGTGAGAATATTATGTAAATAATTCAAAGAGGAGTGTGTATTATGTTCAATATATCCCTCATTGGAAGGGAATAATGAGATTTTTGCAGGATTGGGCTAATCATCTCCTGAAGCCATAAAGTACTTTGGTTGAATCATGAAGGACTTTGACCAAGGGGAGATGAATACATTCACCTTTAAAAGGTAGAAGGTCTTGGCTTGGTCATAAATGAATTTGAATAGAAAGGTAAATGAGTTAAGGCAATTATAGGATACATTCACCTTATAAGTCAGAAGGAATTGGTTAGGTCAGCCAGAGGTGAATGTCTAAGGGAAATTATAGGTTTAGAAAAATATTCTCCTTAGAATTCAGAAGGAATTGGTTATTTCAACTGAAGGAGATAGATGTAATTTACCTTTAAATCCAAAATGACTTGGATAGGTCATAAAGGACTTTAACTAGAAAGGTAAACAATCCAAAGGAAAATTCTATCCAGAAGCTAAATAAATTTGGATGCCTAGGCTAGGTCATGACCAGAGGAGATTGATAAATTTGCATAAGGATCAATAAAGGACTTTGGTCAACCCTGGATATATGAGGAATTACAATTCCCAGTCGAGGATGGAGTTATCTATATACATGCATCAATATGGAAATCTCATAAACTCTTCTTAGGGAAGGAAAAATTTAATCTAAAGGAGAATCTATTGGAGCCAAGGAGAATACCTCCATCACTAAGATGAAGTGTTTATTTTTGTGTAGCAACAGGAGGTATTATTACATGCTAAGAGGCCTCCTAATTCGGCCTATAAAAATTACGAAAATTAAAATAAAATAAATTTTATTTTTGGGTTTCGTGTAGGCTCAAAAGGGATAAGTCAACCCCTCCATGGAAGGGTTTGTCCCTTGGCGTGAATAGACCCATTATACTTGTATATATACACATGATGTGACACTTCATTTATCACATACTCACTCATCGTTTCTCTTCTATAGAAGACACTCGAGGGAGAAAAATAAATGATGAAATGGATACAGTTTAGACTTGGTTTTTGGCACATATTTTTAGACATTTGATTGTAAACCTTGTTGAAGATGAATTTCTCCTAGAAGAAGAGTTGTTGGGTTTTCTCCCAATTTTGGGTCTCCCATGGAAAATTTGTTTTCTCTATTATGCATGGTTATCTCTTTATGATCTTATTTATTTCCATTGTTTTTACTGCAATGTTGTTGAGATTTTCTGTGTATAGTTGCTTAAGGATACTAGTAACGTAAGAAGAATTAATTGAAGATCATTAGAAGTAATTATCAGATTAGAAGATTTGGTTTCTACCGTGTTTATTGTAGAAAAATCAACATGAAAAAGATAAAGCAGAGGTTAAGATGTCGATGCAATCCTAAGAAAAGTTGGGGAGAGATGTAACTAGAACATTAAATGTTTATCGACAACTTCACAGTGCATTCAAAGCCCTTGTCATGCCTCACAAAATAGCCTCTATGGGATCACGAGGAGTAGTAAGAACAAAGTAGGGAATCTAGCAAGAAATTCAATGATTAATGGATGCAACAAAATAGGTTATTACTTAGAATGTTCGAAAACCTACAAAGGAAGCCATTACAAAACATGTAGTGGAATCGGCGAAGTTGCACATGATGCTCTCTACACTTCTTAGTCCGGAACAAATAGATATGAGAACTATGCTACCAGATGCCTTTGAACATGAAATCATATTTGAAAGCCTAATTTCCAATAAAGTTAGATCCATTACAACTAATTACAAGGCGTGGCATGCCCATCTAACTCAAGAGTTGCAAGTTAAAGCATCACCCTTGGCTATTATGAGTTTGCTACAATGAAGGGATATTATGTTTATTATTTTTTATTCTCATGTAATATGTAAATAAAATTTGGATTAGGTTTATAAATAAAATATAAATTAGAATATGGAGAAAAAATGGAAAGTCATATGGACAATGAAAATTCACGAGGGAAGTTGAAAGGTCATGGGTGTTACGAGATGAATTACACTAGGTCTGGGTTGAGAACCCCAACAGAGCAAGAGGCACACAACAACGAGCAAGAAAATATACAGTCCTAATCCTTAAACTAGTAAAATTGGGAGAATAGGTCTTACCCGTAGGTCCTACGTTTGAAGGCGATCCCGCAATGTTCAAACCCTCTGCTTCTCCAAGTGCTTCAAAACTTGCAACTCATTCAATAAAAGCACATAGACTAGTAGTAATTGAAATCATGTTCTAGATGTCAGTGTTAGATAATATAATGTTATAAAAAAATAACATGAAAGCTACCATAACAAGATCATAACATGTATAAAGCATAAATATCACAACATCAGGAACAATACAAAGCTTCTTTCTTGATGTATGTAAAGATGTGTGGAGGAATACCACCTCATTCAACCACGAATCCAAGTGAAACCGTCTTCTGGATCCGTCCATCCCAAGCCTCAAAAATATTCTTCCATAGGCATACACAAGGATGTCACATAAGGGGGGTGAACATCTCTCTATAAGGGAAACAAGGGTTTCCACAATCTGGGAAGTGCAAGAGGCACGAGGATAAATCAAACTTGATTAGGGACTAAATGGCTATAGTATCAATACCTATCTCTCTATCCCCTTTAGGCCTTCCTATGAGGTGTATTTATACTTCCTCAAAACAAAATTTTCAGTTGGGAAACAGTTAGGCCACAGGCTCCTATAAGTAGTCTTTCGACATAACCCGTAAACCCCACCCAAAAAATAGGGAATTTTATATTTTTTTCATATTTTAAATTATATACGCAGGTTGAGTATATCTGGATCCGCATGTGCACGTGCTTTTGGGAGGGAAGATTAGCGTATGGAATTAAAAATAATGTTTTTTAGGTAAATGACCAGGTCTAAAGGGAAAGGGCTGCCCAAGGCCATAACACAGAGAATCAAGTATATATAGGTGAGAAATGATGCTATAACAATGGGAGGTGAAGAGTCACCCCACTTTGTATAAATATACCCTAATGGCTAGTTAGAAGGGAATTTTATTTTTGGAATCCTTTGAGCACCTTAGAAGAGGAAAACGTGTACTTCCTTTTCGGAGATCACGTGATAGTTTAAAATTTTCACTGTTGGATCTTATGGATGCTTTATGTAATGTTGCGTTGATATTTCAACTTAATTTTGAGACGTTATGTTGGGCTAAGGAAAGTAATTCACTCATGTGTTTTTGAGCATCGTAAGACTATTCTTGTGGTTATTTAATGGTATGTGATTGTTGTTTATGTGTTGATAATTAATGAACTATTTAGCTAATTTGAAACTTACAAATTATTCAAAATTGTTTGTTGATTCATGTTGTTATGCTTGTTATTAATTTATAACTAGTTCATAATTGATAACAAATATTCATTTATAGATTCATTTTAATTACAATTTTCTAACATTCTTTCTTTAAGATACATGTCCATTTCTTTATATGTTGGTATATTATTTGTAACTTGCACTAAAGTAATTCATAAATATGTTCTAACTTATAGTCTATCAGAAGTCTCATTAAGGCTTCATTTTTCTTGCTTTCTCTGTCCAAAACCAATTCTCAAATAAACATGGTGGCAATCGAGCCTACATACCGAATGGGACTCCCATCCCAAACAATGTAAGGTCTAATTGGTACTTGTGCAAAGAATATCCATTAATATTTGGCGATGCATTTCACCTTGTCAACACTTCGGCAGAGTGGAACTTCACCACGATGAAGCATGAAGTATTAGCGATGGTGTACACTCTATATAAATTTAGGCACTAACTGTTGGGTCACACTTTAACTTGTATACTGACCATTCTACATTAAGATACCTTGCCAACAATCTAGTGTTAGGATTGATTATCATTTTGTATATATCATACACTTCCTCGACATAGAGACATCACCACAAGATTACATGATTACATAGAAGAAGAAGTTGGTAGTTACGGCTATGTCTATCCATTGGTTGTAAGTTTTATGTACAAGCTAGGCGTGAACACAATAGTCCATCGTTTCATATTGGAGCATGAAATACCATCCATATTGACAAAGGCACATGAAGGAGTTTCTAAAGTTCACTATGCAGGAAAAACAACCACACATAATAATTTACAAGTAGGTCTGTTGTGGTTGACAGTCCACCATGATGCGAATGAGTTCTATCACACCTGTGATGTGCGTTAAAGAGTGGGAAACCTTTGCATCAAGATGAGATGATACTCCATATGTAGATAAAATTAAATGCATTTGATAGGTGGGTTTTAGATTTTATTGGTCCAAATAATCCATCGGTGAAGAAAACTGGAGCATGATATATTATAACTACACAGATTATCTGACTTAATGGGCTAAGGTAGTGCCTATCAAAGATTACACTGCAAAGACTACAACAATATTTTTAATTGATAATTTTTCCACCCACTTTGGATGTCTTAAAGTCATGATGAGTAACCAAGGGACTCACTTTCTAAATCAAACCATTGAAGCATTGACAAAAAATATTGAGGTGCACCATCATAAGAGAACATTGTACCATCCATAAGCGAATGGCATAGTTGAGGCCTTCAACAATATCCTAGAGAACACATTAATGAAGGTATATAATGTAAACGTGAATGAATGGGACCTAAGGCTTCTTGCAGTGTTATGGGCCTACTTGACTACGCCAAAGAAGCTTACAGGCAAAACACTATTTTAGTTAGTATATGTCCAAGAAGAAATAATGCCCATGGAACTCATAGTCCCTAGTCTTCACATTGATTCCATAATAGGATTAATGGATTCCAAAACATTAGAGAAATTGGTAACAATGTTACTATAATTAGAAGAACATAAATTCATGGCAGAGTTCCACAAAAATGTGCAGAAGGCCAAAGAGAAGACATGGCACAACTATCTGTTAAGTCCCTATATTAATAGTGCAGTCCCTTATTGTTGTTAGTTTAGCCCCCTTATTGTTATTTTGTACCCATTTAGTCGCCATATTATTATTATTGTACCCCATAAAACCCCACTATTGTTATTTTTGTTCCCTTACATTATTATTGTTAGGTCGGCTAGGATTATATTGGGACCCCATGGACTCCTATATAGAGAAATGAGGTTTTGTCATTTGAATCATCCAAGAATTGTTCATTTATAGAATGTAAAGGAGGTTTCCCCCTAGAAGTGGTTGATTTCTAAGGCATTGATCTCTCTTTTCTTCTATTTTTGGAGCTGGTTTCATAACATTTGGTATTAGAGCTTTGGATTCTAGGGTTTCGCTGCTTCAAACAGGTCATCGTGACATTTTATCTATAAATTTTTTCTATGAAGGTTCAGAAGCTCAAACAAAAAACCATTTGCGAATAAATCCTGAGGAACTTGGTTCACAATAGTTTTGAAGATATGATCTGTGGAATTTAGGGCTTTTGCAGGCTCTTGAATTTCATCTAAAAGAGGTGACCTTGGGAAAATCGTCATAAATCTCTCTCTGAGCATCAGATTGGAATTATGTAAAAATTGGTCGAAATTACACAAACTGTAGTTTACTATGTATAAATTTCAGAGCTGAAGGAGGAAACAATGACACGTGGCACTCCATACAAGTTCGCTCTGCTGAATCGGTCCGTAATTAGGTCATTGCGGGAGATTGGACATAGCTTTGCCTTGAAGAATCCAAATTAGGTCTTACTTATGGCATTAGAAAGAGGAATCATAGGGCTAGTACAGGGTAGAAATTCAGATCTTGAAGATCCAAAATAACAAAGACAAATTGGGTTCAATATAGACCTCCTAAAAAGCAAGAAAAAGGTGTGTCTTTTTTAAACAAGTTTGCATAACATTTGTTTGAAAAATCAGTTTGAAGTGATTACAAGGGCATATTGAAGCATAGATATTAATATTCAGTTATATAATGTGTCCCAACAATAATTCTACACCCATTAAGCCCTCAGAAAGCTCTACTATGACACATGAAGAGGAAGAATTGCAATATGATATATCAAAATTAAAGTACCAAGTGCGACAAATTTCGATCTTACAAAGAGTAATCAAAGATGACATAGATGGTTTAAAAGCAGAAATGAAGGCTAAGTTGGACGGTTTGAAGGATCAAATAAAAGCTTATATGGATGATAAATTAGTGGAATATCACATCGAGCATCAACAACAAGTTCTCCAACTATCAAAGGATAACCTAACTTTGGTGCAGAATCGAATGAAACAATAGGAAGATCAAAATTGCAGCGAAATAAGTTCTGAAGCAGTCATAGAAACAAGAACTAGAAAAATATGAAATCGATCAATTTCAGAGTATCTTAGCAAGTGGAAGAACTTACCCATTGAAGATTCCCCATGGGAGGATGAGAATTTTATACTGAAGCATCAAGAAATAATAAAGCGTTGAGAACACCACTTGTTTGAAGGAAAGGGGAATGTTAGGTCCCTATATTACTAGTGTAGTCCCTTATTGGTTTTAGTGTAGCCCCCTTATTGTTATTTTTGTACCCATGTAGTCCCCATATTGTTATTATTGTACCCCATAAAATCCCACTATTGTTATTTTTGTGCCCTTACATTATTATTGTTAGGCCGACTAGGATTATATTGTGACCCCATGGACTCCTATATATAGAAAGGAGGATTTTTCATTTGAATCATCCAATAATTGTTAATTTATGTAATATAAAGGAGGTTTCCCCCTCGAAGTGGTTGATTTCTAAGGCATTGATCTCTCTTTTCTTCTATTTTTGGAGCTGGTTTCATAACACTGTCACATTAAGCATAAGCAATTCCAGAGTGGTGATATTGTGTTGATGTATGAGAGAAAATTCTTGAAGCACCTTGGAAAATTTTAGATGCATTGGTTGGGACCATATATTATCAAGTATGTCACAGATATAGGGGTTATTCTATTGGAGAAATGGAATTGGAAACCCCTTGATGAACTTGTCAATGGAGTCGAATGAAAGTGTATAGAGGCAGTTGCCCCACTTTGCAAAGTTGATTCTGTGTAGAGGAAAAAACAAGCCTAGTTTTTGTAACCTTATTTATGTTTGCAAGTGGGAGCTGTGAAGGGTCAGAACCCATAGAACGTCGTGACTATGGGAAACAGTGCCATATAATTTGAAAAATAGAACTTTCCCGTCGTATTATGTGTCTCAAGACAAGTATTTAAAGGAAGAACACCACATAGTTAGGTGAACAGGCATCCAAGGGGAGTGCGCGGTACCTGAAAGAATATAAAGGTGAGTTTTAGTTGGCAATAACTATTTAAAACATGAACAATAATAGTGTAGAAAAAGGCATTGGAAAAAAACATGTGCCACCCACGTAGATTAGACAACATCGAACTTCATTGAAAGTGAGCATTAAGATTAATAAAGGCCAAATATGCCCTATATTAGTGGCTATGTAAAAAATGTTGTTGACATGACTTTTAGTGTGTCTAATACCACAAAACAAAGTTCCCACCCATAAATCATATCATATGAGATCGGCTAAGTTATGACAGGATAAGGCGAAAATCACCAAAAGTTATTGCAACTAAAACGTTGTGCAAGGCACTTAAGTCACTAGTATTTCCTCCATTTGAATTTTCATTTAATTGTATTCATAAGAGTAGAGGAAAAATTTGAAGCACAAAACATAGAGAATTTCATAAATTAGAGTGTAGTTTCAAAGGAAAATTTTAGCTGTTAGATATGTACGTCGTGGGTTCCTCGTCAGTTCCTAAGAAAGCAAAGACAAAACCAAAAACTCAATTTTCGAAAGAGTCAAAGTATAAGTTGTTAATGACTCCAATTTTTCCAAGGATTATCAAGAAATGAGACATGGTTGGTATAGTATGTCTATCAATTCAATTGTGTTAGAATTTTTAGAGAAGTATGAAAGGAATGCAAAATTCCACTATATGTTTATGTTGGTCCTTATTTCTCTAACAAAATGGAAAGTTCCTCACGACACTAACTTTCCCCCACTAGGAAAGCCATAATTCATCGCACCTTGATTTGGATTAATTTGTTATGATTTTGATAAGAAGAGCCAGATGAATACAAATCTTAACTTTTATAAATAGAAAAAAGTCATCAATCATGTTATTCTAAAGGTACCACACATTCCAGTACAGGTTGTTGAAGTATACAAGGCAGTAGCAAAGTTTCGTGCTACCCCTCGCCACATGTATATAAAGGAACACATAAACCCCAACAAATAATGGTTAAAGTGAAAATACAAGCTTGATGACCATGAGGTGTCACATATAGTGAATGTTTGTCCCACAAAATGGTGCATACCATCCCATGACAAGTAGCCATAAGTATAGATTGTTGATTTTGGAACCGAGAAAGAGCGCTAAGGAACAAAATAGGTAGTGAAAACTACCCCACAAAAAGAGGAATACCCATAACCCCTACCACAAGAGTCTAAATAATTTCATCCAAACACACCACAATGGATCCCAAGGAAGAGGGAGTTGCACGAGGAGGTGAGAAGAAATCACTGCTTGGTTAGCAACAAGGTGCAAGAATGAAACAGAAGGCTAGCAAGACTATAGTCCTAGATGCACCTTCTTTGTTGGAGGAGGAATTATAGAAATTGGCCAAACAGATTAAATAGGTTATGGAGCAAGGAATTTCCCCTCTCAACACAGATATTGAAAAAGCAACACAAGATTGGAGGGAATTTAGGATCAGGCACAACAACAGTTGGAGTATATGCATCTAATGCTCAAGGCATCTAGGGCAGCTACTCCTGCACCCAATGTGATAGATCCAAATACAAAGATGGAGGAAACCAACACACCTCTTGAACTAGAGATATGCTTGGAATTGCTGGATCCATCCTCTACCTTAGCGGGACAAAACACCTTGGTTGTTCATCTAGTCATAGTACACTTTACCAACACTTATGTCCAATAAGAGTCTCAAGTGCTACCTCAGGTAGATTTGATTATTTCTCAGTTACTATTTCATATTTTACATTCATTGTAGCAACTTATTTCCTAAGAAGTACAATTCAGGGCACATGAAACCTCGATGGACCTAATTTAGCTCATTAGTTAGCATGAGGTTCTGCAGGTGGCACACACATAGTTGGAAGAAGCACATCAAAAGGCCGAACAAAGAGAAGGGACACTTCGACAAGTTGTGGAATAAGTGTACAATAAGGTACTAGGGGTCCCAAAGGAAGTAGACACACCTGCAAAGGATAATTTTTCAAAAATTGGAGAGGTCATTCATGGCCTAAAAGTGTAGGTGGAAGAGTTACAGCGAGATAAATCCCACTACCCCACCATAAGAATTAAGAATTAGAGAAAGGGTATAGGTAGCCGCTGAGTTTTTTGAGGGTGTCGAAAGCTTGAACATGAGTGCTTTAGATTATAAAAGGCCAACATAGACTTGTGGAATAAGTTGTAGGAGAGTATTGAGCTTAAAGACATCAATATCATAATTAAATTGTGGAGCAACCAAAGAGTCTATACATAGTAGTTTGATATTACTACCAGTGTCAGAACACATAGCTACAATGGTTAAGAGTGCGACATTGGGAAAGAAAATCAACAAATGGAGAGCAGAGCAACAACAATTGGCTCAGAAAGTGGTACATCTATAGGATGAAGCCATGCATGTTATAGATGATCTTGTTGTAGAGCAAATCATAACACACCAAGTCATTATTGGATTAGTCGAGGCAACAAAGATAGTTGTGCACACATCTAAACAAATGTTTAATTTTTTTTTTGGAAAATACTACAAAGGTCTTCCCATTGTTTTCTACACAATCACACCAGAGTGGATTGAGGATGACCTGAATATGGACAAACTGGTTTTGCTGTGCTAGCTTCCTCATCAGTATAAAATAAAAGTGTGCTTAAGGATCGTCTCAAATAACAAGTTATAAGAGGGTTTATGTGTCTTTTATGAGTAATTCATGAGGTAAATTATCTTTTGAAAACACATATAAAACAAGTAAATTGCAAATAAATAATACACAACAAACACATTACACATAGCTGATAACGAAGTTTACCCCTCCTGGGCTACATCTCCATGGACCTAGAGTCAATGGCTTGGCCCTCTTTGGATTAATGGTCGATTCTTTGATTACATGCACCTACATTGATTCAATGGATTCCTAACCTACTCCAATGGATTCAGAAGACCCAAAAACCCCTAAGTAGCCTCTTCTGGCTTTGCAAATGGTCTTAATATGAACTAGACATGGCCTCCTCTCCTGGTGGCCCTGGGCATATTTAATCTTCAAAGTGGAAAAATCACTTACAAAAGTGCTCCTATGCCTCTGAAACCTGCACCATCATGCTCAAAACATCCAAATCATCTAGGATTTACTCTACCTGAGCCTAATTTGGTCGAAATATGCTAAAATTATGGCTTCTTCAGTTTCTCCTAGGAAAGCTCCTCTAAATATGGAGAAACTCTAGTTAACCCCCACAAAACTGGAGGTCCCGCCGAAATTAGCAGACTCCGCAAATTAGTGCTAATCCGCACTTAATGTTAATCTAGATATTAGGCGCTATTTAATGCGCACTTAGCGGTAACCACACAGTTAAAACTAATCCAAAGTTAAGCGCATTTAAATATGGCTTATGGGTTAATAAAGCATGTTTAGTGGTCTAACCCGCCATTAGAAAATGGGCCTTCGCCTGGTCACGGGCGCGTGGTCCCATGTGATATGGCTAGCCCCCATTTACTTCTGCCATAAACCATAATCAAATTTAAATAAATGTGTGATGCTATGGTTGTTAAGATTGAATACATAAGAGAGGCGGTAAGATGTTGGATTGGTGGAGGGAAGGTCGCGAGGTCGAACCCCAAGGCCTCCATAAATTTTTTTCTAGAAAATTCATATAATGAAATTCGACCTTGGGGGGCACGTGATGGCCTCCGGGCTTGCCACATGTCGTGACCCCATTGGTCTAACCAACATCCAATCAAACTTTGCCAAATCACTAGCCAATTCGGAAATGCCAGTTGGAAGCACCTCACTGGTCCACTTGGGGGGAATATTCTAGGAATATATACATATTTATTTATTATTTATTATTTTTTTAATTTTTAATTTAATTTAATTTATTTTTTTAAATTTTAATTTTATTTATTTATATTTTTTAAATTTAATTTTTATTTAATTATTATTATTATTATTATTATTATTTGTTTTTATTATTATTATTTTTATTTATTATTTTATTTATTTATTTATTATTATTATTATTATTTTTCTGACTGGCATGTACGGTTTCCTAGTCAGCGTCCCTGTCACCAAAATTTGCTTGTTTGTGAAATCGAACAGGTCGCTCTAACTTTCTCATATGGACTCCGTTTTGAGTGAAATGAAGTGTTGCAGATTCATTTAGGTTCCAAGCGATTATGAACACTTTGAAGTTTTAGCAAATTTTTTCCCCCAATTCAGTTTCTAACCATTCCTTCCCACTAAAAAGGATTTTGGTCCCACAAAAGCTGGTTATATCAGGAGAGTTTAATACTCTTCTCTTTTCCAAGTTTTATCAACTTGACTCTACTTGGAAAAATATCCATGACAACCACTTTGGTTCCTTGACATGCCTTGCCTTGCAAATGGCTTGGCACTTCAACCAATGTCCTCCTTTCGTTGTTGACCCGATCCAACACTTGTTGGCTGCTTGCTGATTGATTAAACACCTTTCTGTACCCAAGCGATCCCTCTATGCTTGGAAAGCTGACTGATGGCCTTCCCACTAAGAATCATGTTCCTCCTTTTCACACACATGCATTCGATGCAAGCTTCTCCTTGGAAACCACATTTCCAAGTTAAGCCCATCTGAGTGAACTACAAAAATGATTTCTAATATCAGTAATTACAAGAAAATAAATGACCATTCTTTTTACCTCCACGGTTCCAAATTTTACATCTGGCAGAATGCATTCGCCATCTCTTTCTCTTCTTGACGTCAACACATCAAATGGTATACAATGGCTGTTGTTTTTGCTGCAAACTTTTTGGCATCTTGTCCACTTTCTTATTTTTGATTCCATCATCCTACAGTATTGACATGCTGATCATGCCATGATTTGAGAATGAAGGCTAATCATGAGCCTCTCACTTAAGAGTGGACCTTCCAAAATCTCGAGACATCTTGTCACAAGAAAAACCATTAACTTGAAAAAAACATCATGCAAGAAACACAAGTTGACGACCTCTTCCTTTTTCTCCTTCAAAGAAAAAAATGTCACACCTTGTGAACATCACCATGCATTATTACATCTTGCTGTACAAACAAAACATCTGTGTAATTTGTCAACAGGTTTCAACAAAACATGCGTCTTCAAACAACTGACCCTCAAGTCAAACAAAATCATGTACAACAACTTGACGATTCTTTTCCCAAAAAAACAAGAATTTCACTTCTCATGAAATAATTCAACAACATCTCCCTTTCCTCCTTGGAGACAAAATCAACTCTTCCAAGTCGATATGACATGCATGTAACAATCAATGGACCAACACAAGTCAATCACTCATGCATGTGCAAATGGTTAACACTCTCAAGTTGACAACATAAATGTTAACAAAGAAATAAACTGATCTGTAAATGGGTTGAATAACTTGTTATGATTTTCAAGAACCTCCCACTCAGTTATACAAATAAAAAATCTAGCTTATACTTGACTTTTGCGGAATTTTATACTTGAAACAGGTGTATGTTTTTTAACTGTTTAAGTGCTTTAAGTCCATTTTTATTTTATTTTATTTTATTTTTATTTATTTATTTATTTTTTCTCTGATATTAAATATGTGCAACAACCATATAATGTAACAAATAAACATCAACACATAACAACAAATTTAATCTAGGAGTTCACCCCAATATTGTGGGCTACGTCTCCTTGAGCTCTTGTCACCTTGACTTGGCTCTTTGGGATTATGGAGAAAATTATTTTACAAGTTACAAAATCAAATCCAATGGTTAAATGAATTGAACCTATGGGTTTAGAATACCATTTATATCCCTGTCATGGCTGTCATCACTCTAAAAACACATTTAGGCTTCCTTAGACTTGATTCCTTCTGTCAGTGCTCTTGAGCTACGCTGAGCTTCTTAATGGCACTAACTCCCTAAGAATTCTTTTTCTGTCCCTAAAATATCATCGATTGTTTCCAGCACACATCAGACCTCCAAAATATACTGGTCGTTTGCTCAAAGTGAGCACAGGCTCCCCATTTTAGGCCTCCATCTATTGATTTCCCTAGGTTGCCCAAAAATTCCCTGTGGCTCTTCAGCCTTTAGAAGTGTTCAAATGACTCTGAAAATCCCTTCATTGGATTCAAAATGTCAAAAATAGTCATAATAGACTATTGGTTCTCTGAAATTGACCTCCGGTTGCTCCGGTTTCGCCTCCAACACCTGGTGGCACCCCCCTGGATCTAGGGTCAAAAAAAAATTCTCTGTGGGTTCTCAACCTCTAGAAGTCCTCAAAATCTTCTGAAAAATCCTCCAATGGATTCAAAAGTATCAAAATAGTTAGAAATGACTATTGGTTTTCTGAATAAGGCCTCTAGCTGCCCTGGCTAGGCCTCAAACTGCTGCTAGCACTTGCTGGCCCTAGTGGCCCCTAGAACTTATATGAAGCATCTCGGCTTTCAAAATTCCTCTACAGGCTCTAAAAACCACACCATTAGTTCCATAATGTTTGAAACATCCAAAATTGACTATTTTATTGTTGAGAAAGGCCTCTAGCTGCACTGGCTAAGCCTCAAACTGTTGCTGGCTCTTGGTGGCACTAGTGGCCCCTAGAACTTATCTAAAGAAAAAACCTACCCAAAATTCCTTTTATGGCTCTAAAACCCTCACCAATGAGTCTATAATTTCTGCGATAGTCTAAATTGACTATTGGCACTCCAAAATTGGTCGAATCTAGCTCAAGATAGAGCCTAAACTCATTTTGCCGAGTGACACCCAAAAAACCTCCACCAAATGTGGAGAGACTGAAGTTAAACTCCAGTTAGAATGAAAACTCCGCCATTTTTGGGGCGTGCTCTAGTTTAACCACCAAGAACTAGCCAATGGCAATTAATGTGGCCATTTCATGTGAATGAAAACTCCAGATGTCGACGGTTAGTGCAACTATGCTTGAACAGTTTTAAAACTCCGGTCATGGAGGATTGGTTAACGAAGCCGTCAGAGAACACATATTAACTGCGTAGTTAATGTTTTAAACACATGGCCATGTAAAAATTTTGACACCTTTGGTAGAGACTGCGAGCGCTGATCGTTGTGGTTGGCTAAGCCCTTGGTTCATGGCGCGACGACCATATGGGGGAGGGGTTGGCCCCTCTCCAAACCCCAAACATGAAACGATTAAACCTTATATATAACCTGCTCATCAATTTTGTTAAGACACACCATAGTGCAGACTGTATAGGCGTGGGCCTGCAGGCATGAGGTATCACGTTCAATTCTCTGGAGTCCTAACAAATTTTGCACCATGAAATATGGGCCACGTGGCGGCCTTTGGGCCTGCCATGTGGCAACCTATGATTGGCCGAGCCAAAAAACAATCAACCAACTGCCGAATTAAGCAATGCTACTTGACAGCATATGACTGGTCCAGAAAAAATATTCTGGGGAATATTCTAGGAACATTCCCTAGAATATTCTCTTTTTTTGAATTTCCAAAAACTAGTCAAACTTGGTCAAAAGCCAAAAATTGCAGTTTACTCGACTTTTCAAATCACGATAACTTCTTCATACGGTGTCAGTTTTTCGAACCGTTCATGGTGCCGGAATCAGGAAGATGAGATCTATCCGGTCACTTAGGTTTGGCACACTTCCGAACACTTCGAATTTTGAGCTATCACTTAGGTCCATGTTCGAAATTTGATCACATCTCCCCATTGGGAATATTTTGGACCCCAAAAGACTGATTACCTGTTCTGTTCAATAGATGAGAGTAAAAAACCCTCACTTTTCAGCCTCCATACACTTTCCTTGCATGGCTTAGTTCCTTTGAACCACAACTCGAAGGTAGTTGACACTTCCCTTCCTGAATGCTCTTGTCCTCCTGTCAAGAATTGTCTTCCTTGAACTCACTCAGAAATTTCTGGCAAGAAATTGATAGAAGGTATTTGAACATCATGTCCTTGATCATAAATCCAAGTTGGCTAAAAAAAAACATGATATTATAACATAAAACATGCATACATAATTGAAATTTTCATATGTACAAATGAGTGTATGTCTTACTATGTTAAGAAGTCAAAACACTTCTTACCAAGCCACTTCCACGACGACTTTTGCTGCTGAAAATCTTCTTCATGTGAAACATATGTTCTCACATCAATGATGGAATCCTTGGTTCCAATTTCGCCAGTATTTCTATCCTCTTGCCTCATGTGCTTGGTATGATTAGTTGGATTCAATGTCCAACATTGGGCAACAACATGTCCCCTCTTCTGGCAATGTGTGTAAGTCTTTTGCACCTTCTTTGTAAGTTGCCTTTGCCTCAATTGTTTCCTGTATGCCTTCATCCTCTTCTAGCATCTTGAAACATCATGGTTACACAGACCACAAAAAGAACAACAAATCTTTCTTCCATTCAAGCATGCAAAATTGTCTTTCCTTGCAGAAACATAATCAACTTGACCATGGGAAGAATTATACCTCAAATGCTGCTTTGCATGCTCATATTTTTTACCTTCATGAGGAGACAAACTTGTAGAGGCTCCAGCATCGCCATAAGCTGCATGTGTACAAACATCTTGCTACAACATAGGCTTCAAACAATGTCAATCAACTTGAAAACAAACTTGACATGTTTGTGGTTTAGAACTTGTAACAAAAGTTCTCTTTGAAGTTGCCTCACATGCCTTCATGTCTTTGGAGTTTTCACCATAATATTGAACATATCCAAGACCAAACTTCTTAGGTCTCTCCTCAACCAAAATAGGATCAATCATGCCTTATGCATGTTTTCCTAGAACCTTGCCTTCATAGCCCATTTTAAACACAAACTTAGACCCTATACCTCTAGTGTGCTTTTCAAATGAACCAACACATCTTTCCGAAGAGGAAATTGAAGACAAATTTGAGTGATTTACCTCTACTTCACGCATGTTCTTGGTTAAGGCCTATTGGGCTTGATGAAGTTGCATTTCCATCTCATGCATTCTTTGAAGAATTTCTTCTTTCTCTTCCTTCATAGCAATCAATTTCTCATGAAGTATAGTGCTTTCTCTTCTATCTTCATATAGATTTTGAACCATATCCTTCAGAATGTAGAAGTCTCGCTTCATGTATTCATCGAAGAATCTTGTGAAGGAGGAGGATTTTGAAACCTCACTTGAAGAATTTATCATTATGAAAATGAAAAAAATAAATTCAACAAAAATTGACAAAGCTTTCAAAAACAATTTTACAAAGCTTCAAAACAAAATGGCTGTAAAGTAAAACTCTTCTTCAAGCAGCCTTATGCAAACAAAGCCTCTTGTGCTTCAAGGGTTTCCTTGAGGTCCTTTAGGTAAGGAAGACACCTTCTTCCTTCTTGTCCTCTTCTGGACTTAGCTATCAGTAGCTTTCCCTTCACCTCTAACAAACTCAAGCAACAGTTAGTTTGTAAACAATCAAATTCTTTACACTGTTTAAACACCTTTCAAGTCAAACAAGCAAGCTAGTGCTCTGTCAAGCAAGAAACTATGCTCCGATACCAACCTGATCTGAAAATGGGTTGGATAACTTGTTATTCTTTTCAAGAACCTCCCACTCAGTTAAACAAATAAAAGATCTAGATTATACTTGACTTTTGTGGAATTTTATACTTGAAACAGGTGTATGTTTTTTCACTGTTTAAGTGCTTTAAGTCCATTTGTTTTTGCTGATATTAAACACGTGCAACAACCATATAATGCAGCAAATAAAAATCAACACATAATGGCAAATTTAATATAGGATTTCATCCAAATGTTGTGGGCTACGTCTCCTTGAGCTCTTGTCATATTGACTTGGCTCTTTGGGATTATGGAAAAATTTCTTTTACAAGTTACAAATTCAACTCCAATGGTTAACTGAACTGAAACTATGGGTTTAGAATACCATTTATATCCCCGTCATCACTCTTAAAACATATCTAGGCTTCCTTAGACTTGATTCCTTCTTACGGTGATCTTGAGCTACACTGAGCTTCTCTATGGCACTAACTCCCTAAGAGTTATTTTTATGTCCCCAAAACCTCACCTAATGTTTCTAGAACACATCAGACCTCCAAAATAGATTGATCGTTTTCTAAAAATGAGCATAGGCTCCCCAATTTAGGCCTCCATCCACTGATTGGCCTAGGCTGCCCAAAACTTCCTTGTGGCTCTTTGACCTTCAGAAGTATTCAAATGACTTTGAAAATACATTCATTAGATTCAAAATGTCAAAAATAGTCAGAATAGACTATTGGGTTCTCGACTTCTAGAATTCCTCAAAATCTTCTAAAAACTTCCCCAATGGATTCATATTTATCAAAACAGTCAGAAATGACTATTGGTTTGCTGAATAAGTCCTCTATCTGCCCTGGCTAGGCCTCAAATTGCTGCTGGCACTTGTTGGCCCTAGTGGCCCCTGGAACTTATCTGAAGCATATAGGCTTGCAAAATTCCTTTAAATGCTCTGAAAACCACACCATTAGTTCCGAAATGTCTAAAACATCCAAAATTGACTATTGGACTGTTGAGAAAGGCCTCTAGCTGCACTGGCTAAGCCTCGAACTATTGTTGGCTCCTGGTGGCCCCTAGAACTTCTCTGAAGTAAAAACCTACTCAAAAGTTCTCTGATGGCTCTACAACCCTCACCAATGAGTCTAGAATGTCTTATATAGTCTAAATTGACTATTGGCACTCCAAAATTGGTCGAATATAGCTCAAGGTAAAGCCTAAACTCATTTTCCCCAGTAACACCCAAAAATCCTCCACCAAATGTGGAGAGACTGAAGTTGCACTCTAGTTAGAATGGCATCTCCGCCATTTTTGGGGCACAGTCCAGTTTACCCGCCAAGAACTAACCAGTGGAAATTAATGTGACTGTTGCATTTGAACAAAAACTCCGGATGCTGGCGGTTAGCAAAATTGCGCTTGAAATGTGGTTGAACAGTTTTAAAACTCCGGTCATGGATGATTGGTTAACGAAGCCGTCGGAGAACACGTCTTAATTGCGCAGTTAATGTTTTAAACACATGGCCATGTGACAAATGCGGCACCTTTAGCAGATACTGCGAGCGTTGACCGTTGTGGTTGGCTGAGCCCTTGGTTCATGGCGCGACGACCATATGGGGGAGGGTCTGGCCCCCCTCAAAACCCCAAACATGAAACGGTTAAACCTTATATATAACCCGCTCACCAATGTTGTTAAGGCACACCGTAGCGTGGATGGTATAGGTGTGGGCCTGCGGGTAGGAGGTCTCACATTCAATTCTCCAGAGGCCCAACAAATTTTACACCATGAAATCTGGGCCATGTGGCGGCCTATGATTGGCCAAGCCAAAAATAGTCAACCAACTGTCGAATTAAGCAATGCCACTTGTCAACATATGATTGGTCCAGACAAAATATTTTGAGGAATATTCCCTAGAATATTCTCTCTTTTTTTTTTTTTTTAAATTTCCAAAAACTAGTCAAACTTGGTCAAAAGCCAGAAATTGCAGTTTACTGGACTTTTCAAATAGCGATAAATTCTTCATACGGTGTCGGTATTTCGAACTGTTTGCGGTGCCAGAATTAGGAAGAAGAGATCGATCCGGTCGCTCAGGTTCGATACACTTTTGAACACTTCGAATTTAAGCTATCACTTAGGTCCATGATCCAAATATGATCATCAACCAACACAATTCAATCACTCATGCATGTTCAAGCACAATGAAACTATAAAAAATTCCATTGTTCACACACGCAAAATCTCATGCATGTATACAATGCTCAACTCTCTCGCAAGTACAATCACAATTACATAAATCCCATTGGTATGTACGAGTACTTAAAGAGCTGAAATGACCAAATTTGCTGCAACAAAGTGAGTCAACATACTCCACTTTCAAACACCCTCCTGGCATAAACATGCAACATGAATTCTAGAGAAAAATAAATGCATTCACATGCAAATTGAAGCTACAAATTTCCATATTTGTTGCATCTAAGTGAGTCAACATAACACTACTTTTCCAACATCTTGCTTCGTGCAATATGAAACATACTTTCAAGATAAAATAAATGCATTCAATTGGCAAAGAAATGCATCAATAAGGCAATATTTGCATGAATTTTTAAAGGAAATGCAAGGGCTTAATTGGTTAAGAAATCTAACCATCTTTTTCCAAACCACTTCAATGACGCTTCTTTCAGCTGCACTTCAACATGTGTATCATCCTGATCCACATCAATTATGGAATCCTCTTTTCCATTATTCTCTGTCCACCTTCTTCAAATGTCGTGGATGACTTGTAGGATACAAATTCCAACACTTGTCTACAAGATGACCTTGCTTATGGCAATGAGTGAAAAATAATTGCATCTTCTTTTCAACATGGTTTTCATTGTCTATTGGACCTTTGGCTTTCTGTCTTGTTTGTTTTGAAATTTTCCTGTGTATGGCTATATTCTTCCAACACCTCGAAATAGTATGGTTATTCAAACCACGAAAGGAAGATGTAAATTTTCTCCAAATATTATGTAAATATTTTCCATGTTTATCATAATCAAAATCAACTTGATTAAAGACAGATTTATACCTTGCACATTCACCTTTGTCACCTTCTTGAGGAGGTGAATTTGATGAGGTAGTGGCTCTCTTCGGAATACCAACAATGGCTTCAGTGGTTTTAGAGCTTTAAACATCCTCTTTTTTTTTTTCCACTTCCATAAGTTGCATGCTCATGAGCATCTTCTTGCAAAGTGGGTGTAAAACTTTTGCATTCCTCATGAACACAAACTTCACAATATTGAGGTAATGAACATGTAATTAAATTCTTTCTTGGAACAACTTCATGTGCCTCCTTGGTTTTGGAGTGTTCTCCATCATGTCGTCCATAACCAAGACCTAAATACCTATGCCTTTCCTCAAAAACAATTGGCTCAACTATGCCTTGTGCATGTTTGCCCAATCCTTTACCTTCATAGCCCATATTCATCAATAATTTGGACCCTATTCCTCTAGTGTGTATTTCAAAAGCACCTGCACATTCATTTTGAGAAGAAATAGAAGATAAACTTGAATTACATACCTCTTTTTCATGCACATACTTGGCTAGGGTTTCCTTTGCAATATGGAGTCGAGTCTCCATCTCATGCATCTTTTCATGAAGCTCTTGATTCTCATCCTTGATGGAATAAAATTCTCTTTAAGGATAGTGCTTTCCTTCTTATCTTCATACATATCTTGCACCATATCTCTCATGATGTAGAGCTTCTGCAACATCTCTTTATCAAGGAGTCTTGCTAAGGAAGATTGGTTAGAAACAATGCTTGATGAAGTTGCCATCACACTTGTAATGCATAAAAAGCTTCTTTGTTGTGATTTGAGAGCTAAGTCCTCAATCTTGAATTTATCTTCTCTTTATATTACACACATAAACTTGCACACAGTTAAATTGTCCTTGCAAAAATACAAAACCAATAGCTAATTCTCTAGCTAACCTTGGCAAATCATATCAAGGATAAAATGAGCTAAACTATGCTCTGATACCAACTTGATATGAATATGGAAAAACTAGTTTTGCTATGCTATCTTCCTCATCAGTAGAGAATAAAAGTGTGCTTAAGGTTCGTCTCAAATAGAATGTTATAAGAGGGTTTATGTGTCAAGTTTGTGTGTCTTTTATGAGTAATTCATGAGGTAAATTAGCTTTTAAAAACACATATACAACAAGTAAATTGAAGAGAAATAATACACAACAAACACATTACACAGAGCTGATAACAGAGTTCACCCCTCCTGGGCTATATCTCCATGGACCTGCTTCAATGGCTTGGCCCTTTTTGGATTAATGGTCAATTATATGATTACATGCACCTAAAGTGCTCCAATGGATTCCCAACCTACTCCAATGGATTTAGAAGACCCAAAAACCCCTGCAAATAATATTCAGGTGAACTAGACATGTCCTCCTCTCCTGGTGGCCATGGAATCTTTAATATTAAAAGTGAAAAAATCACTTACATAAGTGATCCTCTGCCTCTTCAACCTGCACCATCATGCTTAGAGCATCCAAATCATCTATGATTTACTCTTTCTGAGCCTAATTTGGTCGAAATATGCTAAATTTATGGCTTCTTCAGTCTCTCCTAAGAAATATCCTCTCAATCTGGAGAAACTCTAGTTAACCCTGACAAAACTGGAGGTCTCGCTGAAATTTGCGGACTCCGTCAATTAGTGCTAATCCACACTTAATGTTAATCTCAAGATTATGAACTAGTTAATGCACTTTTAGCATTAACCACACACTTAAAACTAATCCAAAGTTAAGCACATTTAAATATGACTTATGGGTTAATAAAGCATGTTTAGTGGTATAACCCACCATTAGCAAATGGGCCTCCGCTTGGTCACGGGCGCGTGGTCCCATGCAATGGGGCTAGCCCCCATTTACTTCCGCCATAAACCATAATCAACTTTAAATAAATGCGTGATGCTATGGTTGTTAAGATTGAATACATAGGAGAGGCGGTAAGACATTGGATTGGTGGAGGGGAGGTCGCAGGATCGAACCCCAATGCCTCCATAAATAATTTTCCCGAAAATTCATATAATGAAATTCAACCTTGGGGGGCACGTGGCGGCCTCTGGGTTTTCCACGTGCTGTGAGTGCATTGGTCCGACCAACATCTAATCAAACTTTGCCAAATAACCAACCAATCTTGAATGCCACTTGGCAGCACCTCACCGGTCCACCTGGGGGAATATTCCTTGGAATATTCATTTTTGCTTACTGGGCTGTACGGATGCCTAATCAGCATCAATGTCACCAAAATTTTCCTATTTGTGCAATCAAACAGATCACTCTAACTTTCTCATACAGACTCCATTTTGAGCGAAACGAAGTGCACCAGAATTAGGAAGGCGAGTCCTATTCGTTCGTTCAGGTTCCGAGAAATTCTGAGCACTTTGAATTTTTAGCAATTTTTTGCCCGCAATTTAGTTTCTGATCAGAGGATGAGCCATAAATAGTGTTGGGTGCATGTCGGGGCTAAGAAGGAAAAAAGAGAGAAGGGAGATTTTTTTTGAAATTTTTCTTAAGTATGGAGAAACCACACAAAGGACAGTGGACACTATACAAATGCTCAACATATTGTGTAGATGTGCAATGGAGGTTGAGAATATTGTGCCATAATTGAAAGATTCTTCAGCTAACAACACACCTTTTAGATATAAGAGTTAGTTAAGTGTGGGAAGTTGTTGTGATTCAACCCAGTATGGTCCAACAATTGGTTGCAGCTTGGCACGTATGAGGATAGCTCAATAGTGTTAGTTAGTTAGGTGAGTTGGCCTGAGATTCCTTAGAGCAAGATGTTGAAGACAAAAGCTACATAAGGAGTTTTTGCCAATGATAGAGGGTTCTAATTTTTGGGTATTGTCCTTTGATTGATGGTTGTTCTATTTTATTTTGTTTTTTATAGCTCAATGTGAAAAAATCACTATTAATATTTTACTAGAACAATTGGAATTAATTCTTATAACTCTAATCTTCACTAATAAAAAATATTGTGGAAGATAAACTAGAATCTGAGAAAATATTGGCACACACATACAAAAATATAACATTGATATTTTTGGACAAAAGTCCCCGGAAAAACCCACCTTGGGAAAACTGGTGCAGTAGCTAAGGGTTTTTATTATTAAGTAGAAGTGAGAAATTATGAGTAAAATAAATATCGCTAAACTGGAAAATATATCCAAGAGAAATATTGGGAAAAATTATTTGAGGGAATTTACCCTCTCTCTAAGTAATCTTGGCACTTGACTTCCTTTGAAAATCTAGTCATTCAACTAGCTCTGCATCACCCTAACGTAGACCCTCACACACTCTGCCTGAATCAACTGCCAATCTAGCCATTCTGCCTACTGCTGATTGGGAAAATGCTTCTCTAACCTTCTGGAAAAATTTCCCGACCCACTGAACTGAAAACATCTTCCTCTTTAGTTGGATCAACCTGCTCTTTTGAGAATGTGATACTTTTGCACAACCTCTTGGAGAAAATTTTCGACCTTCTCTTTCTAACTCTTTGAAGCTGGAAAAATTCCTACAGACTCATTATCTCAGTGCCTCTCTGCTTCCCTTCTCTAGTTTGAACTCTTCTAGAAACTGTTGTTTCTCTCTAGAGAAATAAAACTGCCCAAGGAGATCGATCTCAAGTTCTATAATTGTGTTCTTCCATCTACCCATCGACTTCTTCTTATAATCACGTTGTGAGACTCCAATAGCCAAGATTAAATCTTAATCAATGGTTGAGATTATTTCCTAGTCGATTCATGTGAGTTTCTAGATGATTCTCACTTTTCTCAATTAATACAGATTAATTAACAAGTTTTCCTAAGTTTAGAATTAGGAAATATTTTAAAATTGGTTAATAATATAATTGAGACACTCCTAGGTGGAATTTTCAGAAACGATTTTTAGGTTATGGAGAACTCATGTGTTTTAGACTCTCCACAAAATTTCGAGACTAGAACACCTTCGACACTACAAAAACTAACACTCAATAGTAGTTTTGATAGATGGTGATGTTCTTCAATGACTGCACCATGGTTCTAATATCCATTGTAAAACTATGAATATTCACTCTATTTATTGCAACGACATTTTTCAGATAGTCTAATATGAAGGATAATAGTCTGAGTTCCCCTATTCGTGTGTAAAATTCTTGATGTAATTTTCATTCATGATAATTGTTGTTAATGTAAAATATTTAGAGGTTTTTTTGGTTAGTATATCATGGCTCTTTTACATTGCACTTTGGAATTAATAAATGAATGAATGGAAAAATATTGGTAGAATGAAAAAATATTAATAAAAATCTCTCGTGAATGTCGATATCAATATGTTTTAGTTAATGAACATGTTTGTGTATGAATGAACTTTGTTTCTCCTATTTGCGTCGGAGTTGGAATTTCACTCACATAATGATTTCCCATTGAACGTTTATTTTTATGATTAAAAAATGTATTTTGTTCAATTGATACATGTCGTAGTTGTTGGGAATGTTTCAAGGTATGTTGTCAAGGTGTATGTATGTGTTTCTGATTAATGAATGTATCTATGACATATGGTAGTTGCACTATTTTTGGGTGGGTTGTTCTGAACTAGAGTTATCTCAATTTACCTTCTTCCCCCACGTAACCTTCAAATTTTATGCAAACCCATTAGTATACCTTTGGTGAGACCTCATCTTCTCGCATGTGAGGATTTATTGGCATGCATATGAACCTTAGGTCACCCTTGTGCACCAATAGGTCTTCAAACTAATAGGGATTCAATTCAAAGGGGATGGGGGGCTTGGGAATGGAGGAGTCCATTTCCAAAATTATAGGATAATGGTATGAGTCTCCTTAGGCTAAGACCAGTTAGTGAGTTTAATATTATCCTCAAGATATCAGTTTGAGATAAGGAATATGTTCAATATTTTTTCAGTCCTAACATACCCAACCTTTTTGATTCTCCAAGTAGCTAATATTTTTGGAGATTGGATATCAAGTAGAGTTTCCCCTTCAAGGTGATTGAGAAGTAAATTTGAAAGGGAATAAATATGAGTAATAGTGCTCCAAATATCACTAACCCCCAAGGTAACGTTGAGGTAACCCCCAATAACTACCCTACCTTCTCAAAGAAGGGGATTTTGAAGGGTGGAATCCCAAAAAAAATTTCTTTCTGTATAGGGCCCATATAAGTTGAGACAAAGAAAGTTCATGTCTGGTGTAACACTCTCCTCCCACTTTTACCCAAGTTTATCAATCTGCTGGGGTAAACATGTGATGAGAGGCTAATATGATCTTATTCAACCTCCTCGGTCACCTTAATGAATTGGAACCGAGAAAACACAACCAAACTGACCATCCACACGACCAACATAACCTGTAGGAGCTACCCCACCTTTCAAGGTGACCAACACATGAGAAAACTCAACAAATCAAGGACCTAGAGCCCCAGTCGCTCCCTTGCCAAGCTCTTCAAACAATTGTGGGTCCTAGTAGCTCCCATGAGCCTGCATGGGTGCTACTATAGTCTTTTTCTGCCAGTGTTATGCCAATGATTACGGGATTTAAGGCTAAATTTCAGGGCTAGGACCTAGTCATTGCCCATAAATTCATGGAATTTACATAAATGGAATGAAACATAGAGAAAATGATACCAATGCATATTATTGAACATAAACTTGACTAGACCCTTACTAGCCATGATAGAAATTTCGTCAAAACATGTCACAAATATGCATTCTACAGGTTTAAAAAACAAATTTGAGCATAGGGGTCTCATACATATCTAAGGATCACTAAGAAGCACTGATGCCTTATATCATTAGTTGCATTATAATCTATTAGTCCATATATTCATTTCTCATTCATTTACACACTAACACATTTGGTCCAATTTCCAACGGCCAAAATTTCACTCTTGCAACACATAGGCGTCCTAAGAGCGACACTTTGAGGTGGGGAAAAATGTCATTTCCCTCCCCATCGCAATTCCGACACTTCTAATAACTATCGGTAGAGCGACACTAATTTCGACATTTTTGTTGGTAGTGTCGCAATTTCGACGTTTCCGATTCATCGTCGCTCTTCCGATGTTTATAAATTGCCGTCGTTCTTCTGGCGTTTACAAATTGCTGTCGTTCTTCTAACGTTTACAAATGGCAATCGCTCTTCCAAATTTTATGAATTTATGTCGCTCTTTCGACATTTACGAATTTCTGTCACTCTTTCGACATTTACAAATTTCCGTCGCACCTCCAAAGTTACCAACTGGTCGTCGCTCTTTCGACATTCCCCCGTGTTGGTCGCTCTTTCGACTTGACATGTTTAAGTGGAAAATATCATCGGAATACTGATGAAAAAAAAAGAATATTAAAAAAAAAAAACATCGGAGGATTAAGCGAAATAATTGCATACAGTTTCAGTGCATCGCCTTTATATTTTGATATAGATCTCCATCTCAACCTAGGACCCCTAAATTTAATGCTGAGGGAATGTGGGTAATGCCCATGTTATTGGAATTATATCATAAATTGGTGGTTCTGCAGAATTTGTATGACAACCCCTTTCTACTTTAGATTGGGGATGGTTTCCTTGTGCTTGCTAACTGGACCAGAATGCCTGAAATAAATAAATATTTAGTGGCTGGATTAATTCATAATGATATTTAGCTTGTAAATAAGATACTCCAGGGAGCTCGACAAGTAACCATTCTCGATAAGTTAGAGCTCACGAAGGGCAAAGCAAGAAGCAAGACAAGATACTTCTGCAGAGCGAAAATGATTTTGAAAACTGAATAAGTGTTATACAACATTTTGTCGCTGTCCCTGCAATCCCCAACTCGCACATTGGAGGGTCATTTCTATGACCAATAAGCAATTTCATTCTTTGCAAATATCATCCTTGCATCCCCTTTGATGAAAGAAACATTATTCTTGTTGACATTTCCCTAAGCAGAGTTGTGAAAATCCCTATTTTTGCCTTGGCGCGAGTAGCCCGTTACACGCTCACGCCCACTAGGAAATTTAACACTAAGCCCGTGCCACTTGGCACTCTGTGTTAGTTAGACACCTACGCCAAGCTGTTTATGGAATGTTTAAAAAAAAATAGAGGTGGAGGTTCCATTCCAACCACCTCGAGGATGAGTCATTGGGAGTGGTTGAACTGAAACAACCACAAACTCCTTCCTTTAGTTAGTAGTTTCCACCTCCCTTGGAACTCTCCTAAAGGATAGGACTCCTTCCCACCTTTGTAGGGATCCCAACCTCCTCCATTTCCTCTATATAAGAAACGATATTTTTCAATAGAAGCTAGCTGAACAAATTATAGCAAAATAGCTGAATGGCTGAATAGCCGAACTAGGAGAATCATACTATAGCTAAGCTACTAGAGAAGATAGAGTAAGAAAGATTGTGTTGAGAGAGCTCGAGTCGATGACATCTAAGAGAGCTTGAGTCCAAATTCCCTGACCAGCATTTGAGACGCGCTTCGTCTGAATCCCGTTGGAGGAGACTGTGATGTCAAAGCATCAGTTGTAATCTTGCTTCTACTCATTAATATACATGACTACTATTTTGGTTCCACTATTGTGTTATGATGTTTATTTGATGCGATATGTTTAGCCCTCTTTGACTGGATAATAGTTGTGAGCGAAACTATTCTGTCATATGTTGTTCTTATTCTTTGTCCTATATGTAGGTATCTAAGCATGACAACGAACAAATCGTGATTTGCCAAGGCAGGAGCGAGAGGCCACTACTCTTTTTGTAACATCGACAGCGTTGGATTCAAGGTAGGTCAATCTACCATGTCTTTTTTTCATTCATTAACTAGGAAACAACACTTTAGCGTGTCCTTTTGTTACTAGACCCACCCTAGGGCTAGAGGGATCGTCTCTGTCCACAGAGAGGATTTACCTTCATAACAAATTGGCGAACATACTGGGGATCAGTGCGAGTTTGTCGTGTCATCCTGTTGGGTCGGTTTCAATTATTGGTTTAGTTATCTATCTTTTTCTGGTTTGTTTTCTGAGTTTGCATCCTATGTTTAGCTCCAGAGTGTCAAGGTTCACCTCTACTCATTAAGTTAGGGTTTTTTCCTCTTTTTCCCGTAGGTATCCATCTTGGCGCTTTTTTTGTCTGGAGAGTCGCGCCGATTGGCGCATGTTGCTCTTTTAGCACTCACACCAACCTCTGTATGGCACGGATTACAACCTTACAGTCGTGCCAACCACTGTAGGATTTGGTTTGACCTCCCTAATGCGTATTTTGGTCATTTGTTCTTGCTTCTGGGTTATTTTTGAGTGTGTTTAAGCCTTTGAAGACTGTGTTGACTACTGTAGACTTGCTTCCCTCATTCGTTTGTCCATTTTCCTGTCAGTGTCATTTAAGACCTTAGGGTTTCTGAGTGTTCTTGCACACCGAGCCTTCTGTTCGAGAACAAGTCTCTTTGTTTGTTATCAGTCTCGTTTCGGGTCATTATACTGAGTTTTTCTTGATCCTTTTGTTTTTTTTATTGAATAGTCTCTTTGTTTTTCGATTTTTCCTTCTTCTTCAATACTTTGAGCATCGATTACTTTGCTTGTTTGGGTCACTTTGGGAAACTCTCTTTTTTGATTGAAAGTTTGCTCCATTAGCTTGTATGTTTTTGTGTTTGTTTCGCTTTGGTTGAGTCATTCACTTTCAAAACCTTACATTCACAAAACTCAAACTAGTGTTTATTTTGTTTTCCATTGAATTACTACAATGTGTGCTTCATTTCATTGAAAATTTAAAAATTTAAAAAATATCTTTGCATTCTTTTGTTGCATCGAAAGTGAAACGTTCCTTTACATAACTAGCATTTGTCAATCTATGAAGGAATTTCGTTTTTGATTAATTGCATTAAGGGCATTAGAATTTTCTTCGCATATTTTATTTGCTTGCTTGTTTGAAAGATTTCTATCCTTCTTATAACTAGCATTCATCGAATTGAAATGATGTTCATTTGCATATAGTTTGCATCTAGGAAGTTGAGCTCCACATTCGATAGGGCCTGGAAATTGAAACATAATTCAAGATTAACTTTAAAATTTACTAAATGATCCTAAGGAAACATTGGAACCTAACGAAACATTTCTAGTGGTCTAGGCTAGAGACGTGTTCCAGCGTCTTAAAACCTAGTAGCTGTCGCTCGCCTTTTGGCTGCAGACAATGCTAGTATGGACTTGTGCTCCCCGTACTGTCGCGTATATAAAGGGAGACCCCTCCAGGTTGTAATTATTTTATCCATAGGAAGCTGAGTCTGCTGCCTTGTAACTGTGATACACCGAACACAAAATTCGGGGAGATTACCTGCACGTACGTCAAGTCCTTGGTTATTTTTGTTTATTTGATCACCAAGGTGTATATGGAAGTTCAAAGAAACCTGATACACCCTCTTGCTTAGAATTCCTGAGAAGTCATTTCGATCTTTTCATGACTCTTTAAACAAGAGAAGAGATCATCGAGCACTTGTCATTTCACGCTTATTTCAAATTGAAAGTGACTAGAGTCATCTTTTTCTTGTTTCTCGACTCTTAAAACATGAAACAGTGAATTTTGGTTTCAGTGTTATAAAATTAATCACCTACGATTACACACCCATTAAAATTTTGTTACTTGGTTTGATTGATTTCCTTGGTTCTTGATTTTGGTACCTTCGATTGGTTATCTCTTTTCCTTCCTGTTCTGATTTACAGTCAAAGTGGCAGAACATCTAGTTTCTTCATCCTCACTGCCTCCTAGTGGTGGTTCTTTTTTCGGACGCTTCTTTCGAAACCCCTCAATCCACTAGGTATATCGAGTTTTCGTAGCCGATTCTACTGTCTATCCAACCCCTTGCTACTCGATCCCTGCTTGACGAACCGGTTGAGTTCAATTGGCCTCCTTCAAGCGCTTGGTCTAGTTTTGAGGAAGAAGGAGAGTTTCCTCCTCTTACGTCTGGATCACCTTTTGTTGCTGCTGAAGTACCTCCTAGTCCCCGTAGTCTTTTTGAAGATCTTACAACAGACTCAGATATGGATTCCTCCAGTTCTGTTGGCAGTGAAGGAATGCCAGTTTCCACAAGAGAATATCAACTCTTTGCTGAAGATCTCTCTCGTGCCTCTACCCAATATTCACCACCGTTGGTCTCACTTCCACTTGGATATAAATCTATGAGTCAGATTATGTCTGGTGTTTTTTTCATTGTGCAATCCAGTGCAGTAACTCTTCCTCCGAGTTCGGTCCTACCTTCGTTGGGGCTATCACCTTCGAATCCTGGTTCATCAGTTACTGTCACATCTGTTCCAGTTCAACCAACGGTTTGTGTGGCTTTTAGTTGAGTTTCCACTACTTATGTGATTCTTGGCGGTCTTAATTTTGAAGAATATCTGTTGGCTATTCAACAGAAGAATTCTCAGGGTTCTCAGCAGTCTCAGGCTCCTGCTAATCCTTGATTCCATCACTATGATGCTGTTGGTAATCCTGTATATATCTATCCACACCATTATGATGTGTATGGTAATCCGGTCTATTTGCCTTCTATTGATCCTTATCATGTTGTTTATGATCCTTATCAGACTGTTACTCATCTGGGACCTAATATGCCTGTGCAACCCTCTGCCTTACAAGGACAACCCTCTCAGGGACAACCTTTAACGTAGCAGGGCCCTACTTTTGGTCCACATGGACAACCATACGGTCTACAAGGCCAACCTTTACAAGGACAGCCTTTGGTCCAACATGGACAACCCTCTGGTCCCTCGGGTTAACGTATGAATCAACTCGAATCATCTTTTGGTCTTCGGGGGCATATTTATCCATCACAATGACAACCTATTGCACCTCAATCACAGTCGCATGTTCAGTATGGCCCTTCTCTGGGTCAACCTGGTCATCAGGGACAACCTGCTCCCTCACAACCATCAAGCCAACCTTTCCAACAAGGTCAACCCGGTGGCCCCCAACAACCATTTCAACAGCCGGTTCAACCAACTTAACAACCGTTGCAACCTGCCCACCAGCAGATTCCTTCGTTTCCGCAACCGATTTTACCTATTTACCTTGCTTAGCAGCCTGCTCAACCTGATCCGCAAGGTCAACCTGCATAGCCGCAGGGCGTCTATTACCCTCAAGTTTCCTATCAACTGGTATATAGTGCACCCCAAATTCCATTCCCTCAAAATCAAACAGTATATGGTGCAACTCAGATTCCTTACCCTCAAAATCAACCTGTTTATCAGCAACCTCAAAGTCATACTTACATTCCACAACAGAATCCTTATGCTACTCAACAAGGACCTCAGTGGTCTGCTTCGACTCAATATCCTGGTCCTTAATCCCATTATCAACTGAATTATCCTGTTTTTAATCCCTATGATCCGAATCCTTCGGGAAAGAATATATGGGGACTGAATCCCTCTCGGACTGGGTGGAATGTACATACATGTCCTTATCAAAGACCTCCATTGAATTTCAATACTCAGTTACCATTTCTTGCTACGTTGGAATTACCTAATGTGTCGAAGTTGAAAAATGATCCTATTCTTCATAATCCATATTGGCCTCTGGTTCCGACCAAGATTCCTAGTGATTGTCCTAAATTTGAGGGTAAACTTGGTGAATACCCCCAAACACATGTGATGACTTACCACTTGTGGTTTTCTTCTAACTCTTGGGTTGACGATTCTATTCGCCTCCGTCTTTTCCAACGAACTCTTATTGGTGCTGTTGCAAAGTGGTACATTGAGCTGTCTCGTGGAGTTTTCCAAGATTTCAATTCTTTGGCCATGACGTTCCTTACACATTTTCAGTTACTGATCTGCTATGAGACCGAGACGCATCTCCTCACTTCATTGAAACAGGACCGAGCTACTCATATCTCAGATCATATTCATGAGTGGCGGCGTTGTCATCGCATGATCAAATTTGAGACACCTGATCAGCTTCTGACTCATTGGTTCACTACCTCCTTTGTCAATTAGATTGCCAAAGACATTTCTATGGGGGCATGTGTAACCAAGGAACAAGCCATTACTTACACCCAACACCTTGATATCGTGTACTCTCAGTCTGGCGTATTGTATGATATCTTGCCTGATGCTCCTCGACCTGGAACTTCTAAACTGCCAGCGACTCCATCCGTTGATGGTATTATTGGTTATGTATTGCAGACTTCTCAGAAGTCTCCTTCATCTAACTCTGGGAAGCAGAAGTCTACTTCTTCCAATAATGTAGCTTCTCAGTCAACTTCAAATTCTGGCACACCCGCAGAAGTGAATGTTGTTCAGGCCAATCCTATAGATAACACTTCCAAAGGTAAGAAAAAGGGTAAAGGTAAGGCCAAAGCTGATGCCCCAAAAAAGGATTCTCTAAAACCTCGTTCTGCTGATAGTTCTCCACGCAAACCGAAGTATCCTTGTTTGATTTGTGATGATGAGCACTTCACCAAAGACTGTCCTCGACGGTCTGAAGTGAGTCGATTGCTCAAAGGCACCCAAGGAGCTCTGACCATTCCTAAAGAACCTCTCCCTCAATAGACTTAGATGGTAGATCACCCTTAGTCCTCTGCTCCATCTGTTTCGCAAGTGTTCATGATGAACAGTTCTGTACCCGTTTCAATTTCTACTTGATCGAAAGATTATTCTAGTTCGCGTCAGGTAGTGGGGAAAGAGATCGCTGATGGTCCTCCTCCTCCTCCTATTTCTGGCCCTCTTGAGATTGAAAAACCTAGCACTGAATCCGTTGTGACCACCTTCCAAAGGTGTGCTTCGCAAGTATCCGTACAATCCCAGTGCCCGTGTCGCTCAGCATTACAGTATTGTAGAGGATTTGGCTTAGGCGTCATCCGCAATGTATGCGTTAGAAGTACTTAAGAGTTGTCCTTCACAACGGAAGGCTTTGCTATCAGCGATAGGTGGGATTGATCGTGCCGATACTAACTTTCTTGCTTTCGATTTAGAGAATTTCATCCCTTGACTCCCGCACCAAATTGTGCTTATCATTCAAGTTGTTATAAATGGTTTGAATATTCACTGGGCCATCGTGGACGAGGGTGCATCTACCTATGTTATGTCATCTACTTGTTGGAAATCCATTTTCTCTCTAGCTCTTACCTCATCACCCAATGCCCTTGAAGCATTTGATGGAAGAGAATCTAAACCTCTTGGTGTTCTCGCTAGTTTACCGATCACGTTATAAGGGAAGACAATCAATGTCGAGGTCGAATTCGTTGATGCAAAACTCAATTATAATCTTCTCCTCGGTCGCAGTTGGACTCATGCCATGTTGTGTGTTTCGTCCACTCTCTTTCGTGTTTTGAAGTTCCCGCACGAAGGAAAGATTATCACTGTTGATCAATTATCTTTTTTCACTTCTTCTTCTAAGAACAACGTTCCGTATGTGGACAAGATTCCTACTCCCTACGAGAGCGTAGGACCAGACCTTTTCAAGGATCCTATCCTCATGCGTGTTTTCCCTCTTCCATTGCCAAATACTGTTAAGGTAAACATGATTTCTCGAACCGATGACCCCTGGGTTATCCCTTCTCCTGAACAGATCGATTCGTTCAGGGATTTGATGCTGTTGAGTCTGATTGAAATTGATTATTTTGAACTCATTGTTGCATCAGACACTCCTTCATTTGATTATGCTCCTTCGAGCATGACCCTTGACATCTATTCTCAATCCCCTTGGCTTGGTGATTTTTATTCACTAGATCCTTTGAAAGAAGTGTTTCCTTCTGATGAGGCTATCGTGGAAACCCTGTTTCTCGATGATCTGCCATGGGATGATGGTCATCATCGTTCCTTGTTTCTACCAAGCCTCGGAGCCATGTCTACCTGTCTTGAGCATTTTGCCTCTTAGTTTCCTTCTCCTCCACTTCAAACACCTGTTCAAGTCCATGAAATTCTTTCGGAAGGTAACTTGAGTAACATCACTAGGACAATGCCTATCGACATTTCGATTAAACCAGGAATCGTCGAGAACATCCATATTGGGGTTACTTGTTCTTCGGATGAAGTACAAGTTTATACTAGACTTTTTCGCGAATCCCGTGATGTATTTGCATGGTCCTACAAAGAAATGCCCGGCATTGATCCTAGCATCGTGGTACATGAGATTCATACCTACCCTGGTTCAAAACCTGTTCGTCAGCGTCTTCGTCCGGTGCATCCTAGGAAAGCTGCTGCCATTAAAGCCGAAGTGGAAAAACTTCTCAAAGATGGTTTCATTTATCCGATTCCCTTGACATAATGGGTTTCTAATATTGTTCCTGTAGACAAGAAATAGGACACTATTCATGTCTGTGTTGACTATCGTGATATAAATCGAGCTTGTCCTAAGGATAATTATCCTACTCCTTTCATTGATCAAATCATTGACGACTGTGCCGGGAGTGAGATATTTTCCCTTATGGATGGTTTTTTGGGTTATAATCAGATCAATATTCTCCCGACTGATCAACACAAGACTGCCTTCATCTATCCTTGGGGTACATTTTCATATAAGAAGCGTCCCTTTGGTTTGAATAATGTCGGGGCCACATTTCAAGTGTGCGAGGTCTTATGCTTTTCATGATATTCGTCACATCGTTCAACCTTATCTGGATGACCTTCCGACTGATTCAGCTAAGCGTAGGGATCATTGTGACCATCTTCATCATATTTTTCTTTGCTGTAGGCACTATAACATTTGGCTTAATCTGCACAAGTGTGTCTTCTGCGTCGATTCCAGTAGACTCTTGGGGTTAATCATTTCCAAAGATAGGATTCGCCTGGATCCTCTCAAGGTTGATGCTATTATCAATCTCCCCTCTCCTTCCTCATTGCATCGGTTGCAGAGTTTACAAGGGAAAGCTAATTTTCTTCGTCGTTTTATACCTAACTATGTCGAAGTAGCTAAAGGATTCACACGATTGTTAAAGTAGGGTGTTCCTTTTTACTAGGATGAGATCTCTTAGAAACCTTTCGATGCATTGAAAACATTGTTGGTCAATGCTCCTCTCCTCCGCCCTCTAGATTATCATCGTGATTTTTCTCTTTATTTGGCTGCTACTTTCAGCACGATTGCCATGGTTTTGGTACAAGACGATGATGATGGTCATGAGCATGTTATTTATTACTTGTCTCGTAACCTTCTTGACCCTGAAACACGTTATGCCCACGTCGAGAAGTTAGCGTTGGCCGCTGTTCAAGCTGTTCAATGTTTTCGTCATTATATTATTTTGTGTACAATGACGGTTATTTCTGAATGCAACCCCATGACCTACATATTGTCTTGACAATTGCTGGGGGGAAAATACTCAAAGTGGATTGTCATCCTCCAAAAGTTTGATTTGGAATTTACTGCTGCCAAATCTAAGAAATCATTGGTCTTTGCTGATTTACTTTGTTCTCTCCCTTTCGACTCCGCTCCTTCTCGTTCTGAGGACGTCATTCCAGATGATTCGCTTTTCTTGATTAGAAACCTTGATCCATGGCATGGTTATATCATTGTCTATCTCCAAACTTCCTCTTTTAAATCTGAGTTGACGAAGGATGCCCGCTGACACATCTGCCATCAGTGACAACCTTATCGTATAGTTGGAGATACTCTCTATCGTATTGGGGTCGATTCCATACTCCGCCGATGTTTGACTCTTGAGGAAGCTGAGAAAGCTCTGAATGATTGTCACAGTGGCACCTGTGGTGGTTACATCTCTGGTTATGCTACTTCACAAAATATTCTTCGTGCTAGTTATTTTTGGCCTTCTATTTTCAAAGACTGTATTGTTGCAGTTCGTAAATGCCATGATTGCCAAATTTATCAATGAAAGTTGCGTGCGCCACCTGTTCCTCTTCATCCTCTCATTACCGTTGGTCCCTTTGCGAAGTGGGGCATCTATTTTATGATGTGTAACCCTCACTCGGCCGGGGGGCATGCTTATATTATCGTAGCTGTGGACTACTTCACCAAATGGGCCGAAGTAATGCCTACACTTGCCGCTGACAGTAAGAAAAATGCTCAGTTCATGTTAAATCACATTATTGCTAGGTTTGGTGTCCCTCAAGCCATCGTTACCAATCACAGTTCCCATTTTCAGCATTATATGGTGGTGGAGTTGACTTCTAAGTTGGGTCTGCCTCACGACAGCTCAACGCCGTCCTACCCTCAAGCCAATGGCCAGGTTGAAGCTGTGAACAAAGTTTTTGTCACGATGCTTCAACGTAAGATTGGGATCCACAAATAAAATTTGCATCTCATGTTATTTTCGGCTCTCTCGGCATACCGAACCTCAGTTAAGAACGCAACCGGGTTCACTCCTTTCCAGTTGGTTTATGGCCTGGAAGCTACTCTTCCAATTGAATGTGAAATACCTTCTCTCAAGTTGGCTGATGAATTACTCCCAAATACTTCGCCAAAAGAAGAGCGTCTCCTTTATTTATAAAGGCTGGATGAAACCTGCCACTTTGCTACTCTCGTTATTGAAGCACATAAAAAGAGGGTCAAAACTCATTTTGATCAGTCAGTTTCCCCTCGTTCTTTCATTGAAGGAGATCTTGTCCTCTTGTATGACCAAGCTCGTGATAATATGGGGGCAGGAAAATTTCAACCCCTGTGGCATGGACCCTACATCATTAAACATGTGTTGCAGAATGGGGCCTATGAGCTAATTGACTATGAAGGTCATCCTCTTGAACAACCCAGAAATGGGTTGTAGCTCAAAAAATATTATGTGTGAGTCATTCATGCGTAATAGGTGTACATAGGTGTTGTTTTAATTTTTGTACATGTTTCCTGGTTTGGTGTGCTTTGTGAGCGTTTTCCTGCTTATTGGGTCTTGCTTATTGTGAAGATGTCTATTACCCCTTATGTCGGTTTTGCGGATGGTGCTTCTCGCAGTACCAGGAATTTGTCTTCGACAGCCTGGGTAATTTATGATCCTAGTGGTGAGTTGATAGATTTGCAAGGTATTTGTCTAGAATGAACTACAAACAATGTTGCTGAATACAGCGTTGTCATTGAGCTATTAACCGAGGTAATCAACCTCGGCATATGCGCATTTCTTGTAAATCTAGATTCACAACTTGTCGTTCTGTAACTCAATAACAATTATTCAGTTAGAAATCCTCACATTCTAAGATTGTATTTACGTATTCATTTTTTTAGCACCTAATTCGAACCTCAGGCTGAAGAAAGGCAAATCAGAGTAACCTCAAACCACACTCAGCCTTGTAGCTAGCCCTACAAGGCCAGGAGAGGGCTCTCTCCGTGAAAAATGTTTAATGAAATATAACTGCAAATTGATTTTAGGCTAGGTATAGTAGCTTGAAATGTTTTATCAGTTTTCTAGGTTGTATGGATCAGATGGGGCTGGGCAGTTTGAATCTGGGGAATTAAATCATAGATACAGGGTATTCTATGGGGCAAGGTAGGCAAGGATTTTAACAACTTTGTTTTTAATAATGATGGAATGTTTAAGACTAGTGAGAAGCTGAAAAGGGCATAGGAGATGGATCCTCTTCAAACAACAGAAAACATAAAGTATTGAATGATTTTCCCAAGGTAGAGCATTATACAATGGACTCTACCTATCTATCTTGAAAACATTCAAACAGAAATATGAATGAATGAATGGCAAACATAACAATTAACAAATGATCACAAAGGAAAGAACAGTGCTAAAATCCATACCACAGGGATCCCATAAATCAGTGCTGTATTTCTTTATTAATTCCCTTCCAAATTGTTACAAAATGGAGCGCAGAGCGTCCTCAATGATTCCAACTTATTCCACCCTTTCCCCCCTTTACAAATGATGTAAAACTATATTAAATAGATCAGTTTCAAGAGGGCGGATCCACATAAGGAGGAGCTGTTTCACCTGCCCAAAAAATAAAATCTAAATATAGGAAAGAGACTAACAGAATGCATCTAAAAAAAGGAGGAACAATGCATTTTGACCGTTTGGAGGATTTGCTGTTACAGTTACTCAAACAGAGGAGAAGAAAGACGAATTCGGAACTGATTCCCCTCTTTTATCGTTGCTACCGTTCTAGGATAAATGCTGTAATGATCTCTGTGTTTCACAATAACTCGCGGCCCAAAACATAATTTATTTTCCTTTAATCTTGAATAAAAACCCCTTTACTGAAGAAAAATTCCTTTGGAAAAATCCATTTTTATATTGAAAAGAGCGAAAGGAAGGATGGTGGGCACGAATCGCAATCGCAAATCGCTTTGGAGGAGGGGAGGGTGTATTACATAATGGAGTGATGTGATGCGATGAAGTGATAAGGCAATGGGAGAGTGATGCGATGATGCGATCGGATCAGAGGTGACTTAATCGCATTGGAGGTGTTTAATCGGGGGTGGGTCAATCGGCCATGGACTATGCGATGTGATGCGATCGGATCAGAGGCATCAAAGGTGGGTCAATTGCATTGCAAGTTTTCAATCAGAAGTGTTGGGATCAGTGGCCCATGGATTTTTGTGATGCGATGCGATCACATCAGAGTTGTAGGATGCGGCAATGAAACAAAACATTAAAGTTTGAAGGGTTAATAATAATGAAAAATGGTGCTTTGGGGCTTTTATTCACTTGGGCATATCTTCCAATCCAGAAGTCAGTTTTGGGAGTGTGATATACCATTGGAAGGCTCTTTTCGGGATTCTTATGATGAACATACATAAAACATGATTTGTACTAAAAATACTATGGAAAACACCTCTGGAATCCAGGAAAATAAAAAGCCCCTTTGACCCTTTAGTGATGGGCTGCAAAGGACTAACAATGGATTTATGGAGATAACAACTTCTGAAAATAAACTTGTTACATATGAAGACAGAAAATTACATAAGAAATGAATAAAAAGAAGAGTACCATGTTTTGAGGTGAAAATTACATGAAGCTTAAGCAGAACAACTCTTTGATTTTTCCAGATACTGTGCTTTTGAGTTTATTCAATGTCCTCATGTCCTCGCTGATATTTATTGACACTTGGGTCATTAATTTGACCATGATGAGACCCTAGAACCTAATGAGACCAACCCTATGACCTAATAACATGAATTGCTGAGTGAAAGTGAATTATGACTGAAGACCATAGAGAGGAGAATCAACAAGTTTTCACATGAGGGAAAACTAATGAAAGACCACTACCATCAATGAATCCAAGACCTAATGGAATGATGAAAATTTATAGTATGGGAATCCTACTATGCAAATGAAAAAGATTAAATTTGATCACTGATGGCAGTATGACAAAACTCACACTAACATTGGCTCCAATGGGGATGGTAGCTCCTTGGAGGTGCCAAGAAGACCGTAGACCAAGTAGCCTTATCCATTGGGCAAATACGGTCGAAATACTGAAAACTGACACAATGCAGACTGAATCTGACTCAAACTATAACTGAAAACTAAATTAAAAACCAAGAAAACTTACACATATCATTCAAGTTTTATAGCCTTCACCTCGGGCTCCAAACATCAATGACTGTGTACTTGAAATTTGACCAGCAATGGCATGGTATATACAATGATTGTGACATAATTTTCGATCCATTATCTCAAAAGTGGTAGTGCTTCAAAAGCCTACCATTCACTAGCCCTCCAGGGAAATCTTGGCCATCCATCTCGATGAGCAGAAAGGCGTTTTGTCCCCCGTACGCTAAAATATTATACGGTCCTTTCCACAGGTTATCGAACTTACCATGCTTCCCTTTGTCCTCATTTTGTGCATCCCATCTCAACACCACATCTTCCAACTGAAATTTTCTACTTTGGTTTTACGGTAATAGAATTTCTTTATCTTTTCCTGCAACTGAATAGTGTTCTGAGAAACTTCCTCCCTTGTTTACTGAAGGTGGATCATTTGATTGATCCTTCGCTGATTATCGTCCTCTTCATTTCCAGCCTCTTGAAATAGTCTCATGACCGGAACTGTAAGCGACGTGGGAAAAACATAATCAGTGCCATAAACTAATTCAAACGGTGACATACCTATGGATTTCTTGCTTCTGAATCTATCTGCCCATAACGCGTTGATGAGTTTTGATGCCAATTCCTCTTATTTTCTTCCAGCATTTTCTTGATTATGTTTATCAGAGATTTATTTGATGATTCTGCCAGGCCGTTGCCTTGTGGGTAGTATGCTGTCGAATGGCCCAACACAATATTGTATTTATCGCAGAATTCCACGATATTCTTGGATCTAAATGCTGTTGCGTTATCTGTTATGATTTTGTGAGGGCAACCAAAACGAGACAAGATATTTGATTCTAAGAATTGAATGATTACCCTATCCGTGGCCTGCCTTGCTGGAATGGCCTCAATCCATTTGGTGAAATAATCGGTACCTGTCAAGATCCATCGATGCTGTGCTGATTATGTGGGATGGATTTCCCCTATGAAATCAAGTCCCCATTGCTGAAAAGGATCATTTACTTGAACTGGTTTCAAAGGAAGGGGGAGTAGTTTCCTTTTTCCTTGGAAAACTTGACACTCATGGCAGCTCATCACTATTTTATACAAATAAGAAAAAAAAGTGGGCCAATAATATCCTGCTCTCAACACTTTGTTAGCTGTCGTTTTCCAAAACAAATGACCACCACAATCACCTTTGTGAAAGTCAAGCATCACCTGCTGAGCCTGATCTTCAACCAAATAATTAAGTAGAATACCTCCTGGATATTTCCAATAAAGAGCACTGTTTAAAATAAAGAATTTAGCAGACTTGAGTTTGAGTGATCTACCTTTGCTTCTGGACATCCCTGGAGGTGGTGAAAGATGCTGAAGAACATAAAATAAGTCTGAATACCATGGTGATTGTAGAAAAATTTCTGAAACTGGAACAAGCGAACCATCATCCTCATACTCTGACATTGCTGCTATGAGGTTTATGTCCAGAGCACACAGGTTTGATTGTGCCTTTAGTTTTGCCAAGCCTTGCCCCTTGATTAACTTTGTGGGTTTAATCTCCAAATCGTATTCCAACATTTCCGCTATCCACTTACCTCTTCTTCCCTCTGAATCAGTTTGCATCAGGGCATCTTTTACTGCCGCATTAGGAACATATGCTATGGTATGTGAATGCATAATGTATATTCTAAAATCCTTCAATGCTTTTATAAGTGAAAATGCTTGTTTCTAAATGATATTATACCGCAAGGCAACATCTCAAATGGTCCTACTGAAAAAGGCAATGGGATGTTCAATCTGATCTCTCTTTTGCATCAATACCGCAGCCATGGTATGCTCCGATGCAAATGAAAATATAATGAAATCTTGAGTGTAATCAGGACTAATCAAGACTAGGGCATTGGACAGGGCAAACTTTACCAGATTAAATGACTTGATAACATCCTCATTCCATTTGACAATGCTGTCCTTTTTCAACATATTAGTCATTTCTCGTAAATGTTCAGCCAAATTGGGTATAAATCTATGCAAGAAGTTCATCTTACCATTGAATGCCTGAATATCCTTTTTGTTACGTGGGAAGTCTATGTGCTGAATTGCCTCCACTCTTGAAGGATTAATGCAGATACCGTCTTTAGAGATGATATGCCCCAACAGCTTGCCCTCATCCATACCAAACAGACTTTCCTTCGGATCGAGAGAAATCCCAAACTTTCTGCATCGCTGAAATACAACCCTCAAGTGGTGCAAACGTTCATCATCAGAACCAGAAAACACTGTCAGATCATCCAAATAAATGACCAGAAAAACATCCTTTTCATTAGCAAAAGCAATATCCATTGCTCACTGGAAAGTGGCTCCAGCGTTCTTCAGTCCAAATGGCATTTTGGCATACTGGAAATTTCCCCAAGGTGTTGTGAAGGCAATTTTGTCTTGGTATTTTTCATGCACCAAGATCTGATTATAACCTGAGTAACTATAGAGTAGTGACATCCTCGATGCTCCAACTACTCTTTGCATAATATGATCCATCTTTAGAAGTGGATAGTTATCCTTTAAGGATACTTTATTCAGATTCCAGAAATCTATGCACAACCTTATTTCTCCTGTCTTTTTGTGTACCGGGACCAAATTCGAAACCCAATCAGAAAATCTAATTGGGAAAATGATACCAGCTTTATACAATCTGTTTACCTCTTTTTCAATGGATGGAAGCAGCTTTGGGTTGATCCTTCTCAGCTTCTGTCTAAATGGCTTCTGATCCGGCTTGATGGGAATAGTATGCTGAATTATATTTTTGTCATACACCTTCAAATCTAAATAATCCCATGCAAACACATCAGAAAATTCAGAAAGTAATTTAACATACTGTTCTTTTACCTCAGGGGACAATGCTTTTGATAACTTCACAAGCTTAGGCTTGTCAGCTGTTCCAAGATTAACATCTTCAACTCCTTTATCAGTAGGCACCAAGCTCGGTTTCTTTGCAACATCATATTGATCAAAAAGCTCCTCTAAAGGTATGAGACCTCTAGGAATTACATTGTCTTTCAGCTGCAATACGTCCATCTGATTTGCTTCAATTTCTTGATCATCGACATCATAATCACCCTCTATGGAAGTATCCTTGAATTTTCCTTCACTCTGGAAAAAAGCATTGATTTCATTGTCATTCCAAAACACTTTCCAATACCTTAAATTATCCGGAACAACAGGCCGATGTTTGACATAAATTTCAAATTTGTTGCTGGAATTCATTGGAATCTTCAAATTGCTTGCAGTAGTGGCAAGAGAATCTGCAATAAGATTTGCATTCGTGGTACTGCTGTCAAAGTGTATTCAAAAAACATCCTTAAGATGTCTAGGAATACATTTCTGTAGGCTCTTAATCGCAGATGCTTTTCTTGATACTCTCCCTTTACCTGTTTGATTATCAACTCTGAATCTCGATAGACAAAAATCCTCTTTGCATTTAACTTCTTCAAAATTTTCAAACCTGCAATCAAAGCTTCATACTCTGCTTCATTGTTAGAGCAGTCAAAATCCAATTTGTAAGCACATACCCTAACATTACTAGGAACCTTTTTAGGCTGGAAAATAGGGCTTCGAATCCATATTCCTATACCAGCACCATTCTTACCAACAGCTCCATCAAAGTCCATGCTCCAAAGGCCTTCTTCTTCTTCTTCTAGATGCTGAAATTTTGCTTCTTTCTCTACTTTATCTTGACTGATTTCTGCATTTTTCTGCTTTTCACTATCCTTTTGATGCTGGCAGGCAGGAAACTCAGAAATGCTTCCTGCTTTATCTTTTTCCTGTCTAAGGACTTCCCTAAAATTTTCTGAAATTTGGGTACCTCATCTATTTCTACCAACTGAACATTTTCATCATTCAAATCAACATCTGAATATTATACAAATGACTCTAAATCTATGTGGACTACATTAATTGGATGAGTAATTGTCTTCTCTTTGCTAGTGATCATGTATTTTATTTTCTTCTCCCTGTATAGTTTTCTCAACTGACCAAACACGGGAATGGTGGCATAAGAGAAATCAAGTTGTATGGTTTCTTTTAGTTTTGCACCCCATGTCCAGGACAAAAGCATTCCGAACCGTGGTGGAACATCGGCAACAACCATATCCATCAAAACATTCTTGGCTGGGATTTGATCTAAAGATGCTACCAAGTCTTTGATAAGACCAATACAATGGACCCTACCAGAGTCAAAGGAATACAAATCATGGTATTTTTGGGTAATATCAAGACCCAAATTCTCCATAATGGCTTTGGGCATCAAGTTGTGTGAGGCTCCGGAGTCCAACATAGCATTATGTAAAATGAACTCATGCAATCGAAGACTTAGGTAGATGGGAGGGACTTCACTCTCTTCAGACTGACCTTCTATGGCTGGACCAAAAATGAGTTCAGGATAATCATCTTGAACATTTACCATATCTAACATAGAGTCTATTTGCAAAATTCTAGACACTTGATGTTTATAAGTGCTATTTTTTACCAACTCAGTCAAAGGCATGGACACCTTTAGCTTGGCAATTTCAATTTCCAAATTAAAAGATGGAACTTTTTCTACCTCTTTGACGGGAGGATCTTTCTTCTCCACTTGCTCCTTTTTTGCGTTAAGCCGATTCTTTTCATTTGAAATGTTAATCGCTGAGGATGCCTTGATCGGAGAGGGATCAACATGCTCTTTCCCTTTCATTTGAGTATTTGAGAAGTAATTTTTTGATTGCAACTCTTTCCTTTTTTTAATGGGATTGATTGGCACATCTCTGCTCCTGAAAGAATACTGCTTCTGTTGCTTTGAAAAAGCGTTCATATATCCTCGTTTATAATCATCGGAATCTTCCTCTATCGCTACATCATTGGCCAATATGAAATCATCATCTCTTCGAGTGTCTAGAGTCACTGCATATTCTTCATCTTCTGTCAGAAAAATGGGGGTACCATCGACAGTGAAAAAATGATTACCTTCAACTACCAGATCATCATCATCATCTGTTTCCATTCCATGAACATAATTTTTCTGCAAAGGAGTTCTGAGTTGCTGTTGTTGTGCTGCTTGGTCTTGCATTTTATGTTTCCTTTGCTTAATTCAGAATTAGGGTTGCTGCTGTCCTCTGAAATTTGGATTCCTGATTTGTGCTTCAGGTCTATCTGAAATAGTCAACTGATCAACCATCTTCTCCACCGTTCGGATCAAAGTATCCATCTTCGTATCTGCAGGAGATGCTTCTTCTTTTACAGTTACCCTCTTTTTGGCTCTTGTCTGCGCTCTTCTGGCCAACAAATTTGCTTCTACACTCACAACTATTTTATGCATATCTTCAAGTGTGGTAGGATCTTGTTCTCGTAGTTGATATGCAATATCATCATCGAAACCATCTGGAAATTTGAGTAAAGCTAACCCCATGGGGGGTTTTAGGTTGGTCGGAATAGCATTATACAGAGCATTAAATCTCATGCAATAATCTTGTACACTTTCACCTACATTCCTTTTGATATTTTCATATTTAGACATGATTTGGAGTGGGTTTTTCTTTACCTCCCACCGGTATAAGAATTGTCTATGTAGCTCTGGAAAAGTGTGGATAGAGGCTGCTGGTAAGGCTCTGAATCATTTTTGAACTTCACATCTAAAGCTTTGGACAAAAAATCTCGTGGTCACATTTTCTGCCTCTACCTCATGAAGGTCAAAGAAGTCATTCATCTTATCAACATGTTGCTGGGCTGTGATGCTTTGAGTGGCATCAAAGAAAGGTATTTTACTTTGGTAATCAACAGGCATATCATTCATATTCTAAGGTAAAACCAGGGGCACACACTGGGCAGCCATGACTCGAGGTGGATTTACAACAGCATTTGTGCTACTAGGATTCAAGGGAGCTGTTGAAGGAGGAGTCAAAAGCTGAGAATTGACTTCTGAAACTAATGGAAATGCTGATGAATTAAGGGCAAGAAATGTTGTTTCTGATAACTTTGAAGGCTCAGGGGTATTGGTTACAATGATAGATGTCTGAGGGGAATTTAAAATATAATCATCAACTGATGTGTTTTCCCTTTGAACTTCAAGATCCACAAGAAACTCAGGGTCTAAAACTATTTCGTCAAGTGCAGTTTCAGATTTGTTTCTGAACAAAGAAAACTCAAAACACTCATCAAAAGAGAGGTCTTCTACAAACAACCGCTCACTAGGGCAGGTATTGGATATGAAAATGGGTCTAGGGCTTACTGAACCTTCTTGTCTTCTGATTATTCTTGGAATGAGATTAGGATTTTCAAATATAGGAGGAGGATTTGGATCAGGGTTGGCCCTGGTGTATTTCCTTGAAGCCAACGTGGTCAAATTTCTACTTAGCAATGTTTTATTTCAGCCTAGCAAACTTTGAACCTCATCATCCAGAGTCCAAGAATTTATATGGAAGATATTACTGGGGTGATCAGTCTTTTGTTTTAAATATGTCCCCAGTATGGTCGCCAGAATGTTAGCACCGAATTTGAACCTCAAGCTGAAGAAAGGAAAATTAGAGTAACCTAAAACCACGCTCAGCCTTGTAGCTAGTCCTACAAGGTCAGAAGAGGGCTCTCTCCGTGAAAAATGTTCAATGAAATATAACTGCAAATTGATTTTAGGCTAGGTATAGTAGCTCGAAATGTTTTATCAGTTTTCTGGGTTGTATGGATCAGATGGGGCTGGGCATTTTGAATCTGGGGAATTAAATCAGAGATATAGGGTATTCTATGGGGAAAGGTAGGCAAGGATTTTAACAACTTTGTTTTTAATAATGATGGAATGTTTAAGACTGGTGAGACGCTGAAAAGGGCATAGGAGATGGATCCTCTTCAAACAGCAGAAAACATAAAGTATTGAATGATTTTCCCAAGGCAGAGCATTATACAATGGATTCTACCTATATATCTTGAAAAAAATCAAACATAAATATGAATGAATCAATGGCAAACATAACAATTAACAAATGATCACAAAGGAAAGAACAGTGCTAAAATACATACCACAGGGATGCCATAAATCAGTGCTGGATTTCTTTATTAATTCTTTGCCAAACTGTTACAAAATGGAGCACAGAGCATCCTCAATGATTCCAACTTATTCCACCCTTTTCCCCCTTTACAAATGATGTAAAACTACATTAAATAGATCAGATTCAGGGGGGCGGATCCACATAAGGAGGAGCTGTTTCACCTGCCGAGAAACTAAAATCTGAATATAGGAAAGAGACCAACATAATGCCTCTAAAAAGAAGAAGGAACAATACATTTTGACCATCTGGAGGATTTTCTATTACAGTTACTCAAATAGAGGAGAAGAAAGACGAATTCAGAACCGATTCCCCTCTTTTATCGTTGCTACCGTTCCGGGATAAACGCTGTAATGATCTCTGTGTTTCACAATAGCTCGCGGCCCAAAAAAGAATGTATTTTCCTTTAATCTTGAAGAAAATCCCCTTTTCCGAAGAAAAATGCCTTTGGAAAAATGCCTTTTATATTGAAAAGAGCGAAAGGAAGGATGGTGGGCTCGAATCGCAATCGCAAATCGCTTTGGAAGAGGGGAGGGTGTATTAAATAATGGAGCGATACGATGGGAGGCCATGCGATGCGATGAAGTGATAAGGCAATGGGAGAGCGATGCGATGATGCGATCGGATCAGAGGTGACTCAATTGCATTGGAGGTGTTTAATCAGGGGTGGGTCAATCGACCATGGACTATGCGATGTGATGCGATTGGATCAGAGGCATCAGAGGTGGGTCAATCGCATCACAAGTGTTCAATCGGAAGTGTTGGGATCAACGACCCATGGATTTTTGCGATGTGATGCGATCACATCAGATTTGTAGGATGTGGCAATGAAACAAAACATTAAAGTTTGAAGGGTTAATAATAATGAAAAATGGTGCTTTGGGGCTTTTATTCACTTGGGCACATCTTCCAATCCAGAAGTCAGTTTTGGGAGTGTGATATACCATTGGAAAGCTCTTTCCAGGCTTCTTTTGATGAACATAATTAGAAAATGATTTGCACTAAAAATCACGTGGAGAACACCTTTGGAAACCAGGCAGATAAAAAGCCCCTTTGACCCTTTAGTGATGGGATGCAAAGGATTGACAGTGTCTTTATGGAGATAGCAGCTTCTGAAAATCAACTTGTTACATATGAAGAAAGAAAATTACATAAGAAATGAATAGAAAGAAGAGTACCATGTTTTCATCTCAAAACATGTTTTGAGGTGAAAATTACATGAAGCTTAAGCAGAACAACTCTTTGATTTTTCCAGATACTGTGCTTTTGAGTTTATTCGATCTCCTCATGTCCTTGCTGATATTTATTGACACTTGGCTCATTAATTTGACCATGATGAGACCCTAGAACCTAATGAGACCAACCCTATGACCTAATAACATGAATTGCTGAGTGAAAGTGAAACATGACTGAAGACCATAGAGAGGAGAATCAACAAGTTTTCACATGAGGGAAAACTGATGAAAGACAACTACCATCAATGAATCCATGACCTAATGGAATGATGAAAATTTATAGTATGGGACTCCTACTATGCAAATGCAAAAGAGTAAATTTGATTACTGATGGTACTATGAAAAAACTGACACTAACACTTTTTTTGGAAAGACATTTTGATTTTATTACCTATCAACATATCCCTAGACGAATGAACACATTAACTGATACAGTGGCTAACATTGTATTAGATAGACATTTTCATAATTTTTAAAGGCATCATCATATGTAAAAGATCCATGTAGGGATATATATATATATATATATATATATATATTGCATGTTTGCAACCGTGTGCATCATAAATTAAAAAAATACATGTGTGTTTCTGCTACATCCCGAGACATCATGTCTCTCAAAATATGCAGATAAAAATAAAACCTAGGTGTCTAATCAACATGGTGCTTGTGATAACATGTCATGGCCCGTACTAGCCGCCTTAGCAAGCAGTGAATTCGGCTAGGCACCCCTACAGTATGTTTCTGGTAGGCGCGAGGAACAACATCAAAACGTGCATAATCCGGGACTCCTCCTGTGATCCCCTCCAGGTTGCACACTTTCTCATCTTCCTCACCGCCCTCGCCTTGAGGGTCGAAATCCCGAGGGATTCGGCTCGCTATCGTTGACATGTCGACAGGTCTCTCTGGGCCAACGTCTGCAATTACATGGATTTAATTTCAGAACATGCATAAATAAAAATCATAATACTCATAAAACTTAAAAAATGAGTCTCACCTAAATCTTCATCCCAATATTCTCCCTCCAGGAGTGGGAGGTCCGAATCATTAGTGAAATCTGTACCAGAGAAGGGCCAATCCTCCATGAAAATCGATTGTTGTCAGAGCCAATCGAAGAATTCCGGTCTCTAGGACATCTGTTGACTGCCCCCTGCCCTTGGCATCAAAGCTGCCCATCGAGCAATCCGTGGTTATCTCGCTGGTGGTGTCGAGACTATAACCTTCTGTGGTTAGTTGGCGCTTCATGTTTATGGTCACGACCTCTGCCAATTTGTAGATGGTCGGTGCCATGCAGTCTATAGCAAAAAGAAACTGTGTCTTTGTTACTTCGTGCGGTGCTTGTGATCTCGCAGCCCGTGTGATGGTATGAAATACCACGCGTAGTGTCAAATCTGGGATAGTTTGTATATCAAATTTCCCACTACCTGATCCCTTCCGTGCTCCTCGACATACCCTGTCTATCACCATGGTCATGTTTTCCATGCAGGGCTGGGTGCCGGTTAGGATTGGTGCTGCACCCCTTCGTGATAATCCTGTGATGAAGTACACGTCAAAGACATCAATCTTAAGTTCTTGATCCCGAAGGATGAACTTCTCTTGATTTTCCTCCCATATACTGATAAGATATTGTAGTAATTCTGGTTGGGCTCGGAGACATTGTGTTAGGAATAATTTTTTTAGACCATATTTTCTGAGAGCTTCCATCACTCCCTTATTTTCCATGGCTAGCTCATCTTCTTTACTATGTTCCCATTCTTTCCATTCAATTACCATTTTGCCTCTTTCTACCTGCAAACACATACACATGAGTGGCATTAGTCAATTTTGAACCTTAAATCTGTAAACAATTGGGGTATTTGATCAAAATTTTTTGCTAGAAATGGTTTGTGCCATTGGCGCGCCCTAGTATAAAAAATCGGGCGGTTGGTGCGACTCCGTGCCCGAAACCCGCGCCAACCGCGAAGCCCTAATTTTTACATTTCCTCGCCAAAAATTAGAAATTGACAATTACAGGAAGCAAGAAATGACTTAAAATAATGAGAGGGATCTCAACTCTTACCTGCAGTTGACGGATTTGCCATTGATCTGCTGGATTGATCGCTATCGTCGCTGCAAGATTGCACAGTGAAATGGATAACTATTGCTCCACAAGAGGTAAAAAGTGAAAAGTAATTATTTATACCATTTTTGGCATTTTATAACTTTTTCACAACCCTAATTAGGATTTAAGGCATGTTTTTTGATTATTTTACTATATTATTTTCAAGAAATGGGTTTTACACATGTTTCTTGTGCAACAACATGTTTTTCATGCGACAATGATGAAGTAATGAGTTGTATTTTATACTTTTTTAGACTCGGTAAACACACGAAAAATTCACTACTTGATTCATCTTTCAGCTCTTTTCTGACTCTTTAAAATTGAAAATATTACTGAGACTCTTGTCGTTTTGAACTCGTTAAATGGTTGCGAAACGATATCTACCCAGTATAAGTTTAACCCTTTTTCAGGCTGGAATGGATTATTTATGAAAAAGGAATACCTTAGCCTATCGTGACTAAGAGGTTCTCTCAGACATAGTTTTCTACCTTTTCGGATCTGTGAGAATACCTACGAAAAGGGACTGTTGGAGTTTTCTTTTCTGCCTTCTTTTCAAAATCTCTAAAACATGAAAAGATGCCGAGTTCTTCCTTTGTCAGACTCGTTAAACCCCGATGACATCAGACTTCATCACCATGACGTTATTCGAGTTCCTCCTTTCTAGGGCTTGTAAAATGTACTAGGTTGGATTTGTCCGAAGGACAAACTTACAGCGCAAGCATATGCTAACCCCTTCAAGCTTGTTTTAAAAAATAATTGGGGTACTCGCCAGAAATGGTGGGGAAAAATGAAAGCAAGTTTTAGTTATGTTGGAAGTATGTAGCTCTTGAACATGGCACTTGTCTACATTTGTGTTAGGTTAGGGACATCTCATTTCGTCATTTTTGCCTTCATGGGTTTGGGTAATCTCTTTTTACCTCTCATCCGCTCTTTGCCACGTCATCATGACCTCAGATCCTTTGATGTCAAATACTGCCAAATCTAGTGTCGTGCTGTTAATATGTTCAAGAGAAGTTTGCCTCTGCAGTTGTCAACCTTCCTTTTATCTCCTGTTGGTCCTGATCCACTTTCATCATGTTCCTCTGTCTCGTGTCGATGATGTGGGAAACATTATGGCCCTCCTTCGACTAGGTCACTTCCTGTTGACTTTAGCTCATTATCCAGAAATTTGATCTAGAGACTCCCTTCTAGTACCTTGGAGCCGACATGCCTCAATGGTAGGTTTTTCGCATTCGACACAAGGTTCACATCATTGGCCTTCGATCGAGTGATTCTGCAGATGTTCGACGTCAGATCATTTTTCACATTCCGTGGATTGTACCTTTTGTACCTCAAGGGCCATCGTCATCATTGGTGGTTTCTCTCACGTATGTTAACAACTTTCATCATTAGCTGGTAATCAGACAATTTTCCTGCATGTTCGACTTCAACTCATACATTCGCATGCTCGAAATTGTACTTGTTCAAGTTGATATGGAGCGCAAGACCCTAGGTTTTGTCTAATAAATCCCAGGCTGCAGATTTTTGTGGATTATTATGACTTATTGCATGAATCTCTTGATTGGATGGCTGCGACCATACCTGAGTCTATTTATTGATCCTTCTTGCTGGATGGTTGTGTCCATACCTCAGATCTCAGTTTTTATATACTCTATTATGGATGGCTGCACCCATGCCACATGATTCATGTATCATATATATCAATTGTATTTGTAATTACAGGTCTTCCGACAACGGTGTTTTGTTCGAATGCGTTCTCATAAAGAATTTCACCCCTCCCTCTCTCTCGGACTTCATGCTTTAGGGGGCATCTGTTACACAAAATTTTGTCACTGTCCCTACAATCCCCAACTCGCACATTGGAGGGTCATTTCTGTGACCAATAAGTAGTGTCATTCTTTGCAAATACCATCCTTGCATCCATTTTGATGAAAGCAACATTCTTCTTATTGACATTTCCCTAAGCAGAGCTGTGAAAATCCCTATTTTTGCCTTGGCGCGAGTAACCCGTTACACCCTCGCGCCGACCAGGAAATTTAACATTGAGCCCGTGCCACTTGGCGCTCTGTGGCAGTTAGACACCCGCACCAAGCTATTTATGAAATGTTTTTTTTTTTAAATAGAGGTGAAGGTTCCATTCCAACCACCTCGGGGATGATTCATTGGGAGGGTTGAATTGAAACAACCACGAACTCCTTCCTTTAGTTAGTAGTTTCCACCTCCCTTGGAACTCTCCTATAGGATAGGACTCCTTCCCACCTTTGTAGGGATCCCAACCTCCTCCCTTTCCTCTCTATAAGAAACTATCTTTTTCAGTAGAAGCTAGCTGAACACATTATAGCAAAATAGCTGAACGACTGAATAGTTGAACTAGGAGAATTATACTATAGCTAAGCTGCTAGAGAAGATAGAGTAAGAAATATTGTGTTGAGAGAGCTCGAGTCGATGACTTCTAAGAGGGATTGAGTCTGAATTCCCTGACCAACATTTGAGACACGCTTTGTCTGAACCCCGCTAGAGGAGATTGTGACGTCAAAGCATCGATTGTACTCTTCCTTGTACTCATTAATATACATGACTAATGTTTTTGTTCCACTATTGTGTTATGATGTTTATTTGATGCAATATGTTTAGCTCTATTTGACTGGTTAATAGTTGTGAGTGAAAATATTCTGTAATATGTTGTTCTTGTTCTTTGTCCTATATGCAGGTATCTGAGCGTGACAACGAACGGATCGTGATTTTCCAAGGCAGGAGCGAGAGGCCACTACTCTTTCTGCAACATCGACATCGTTGGATTCAAGGTAGGTCAATCTACCATGTCTTTTGTTCATTCATTAACTAGGAAGCAACACTTTAGCGTGTCCTTTTGTTACTAGACCCACCCTAGGGCTAGAGGGATCGTCTCTGTCCGCAAAGAGGATTTACCTTCATAACAGTAAGCAACCATGGCACCTCGCCAATGCTTATTCTAGAAAATTCTCTATAGAAACTTCTTTGGGCATCTGAAATTGCACACTGTGTGATATAGTAGATAAGGAATCCTAAACAAAAAAGAAATTAAGGCTTTCGAGTCTCTGTTCCTGCTTTGACCGTGACTAGTGAATGGATTCGTGTAGTTGGTGACACAGGCATGCTTACTATGATTAGGCAAGAACCAGGGGGAGGCTCAACGAGCAACCATTCTCAATAACTTAGAGCTCATAAAGGGCAAAGAAATAAGCAGGAAAATTTAATTCTGCAAGGAAAAAATGCTTTTGAATATTGAGTAAGCAACCATGTCACCTCGCCAATGCTTCTTCCGCTTCTCTATAGAACTTCTTTGGGCATCCAAAATTGCATAGTGCATGAGATAAAAAAGAAGGAATCCTAAACACAAAAGAAATTAAGTCTTTCGAGTCTCTGTTCCTGCTTTGACTATGAGTGGTGAACGGATTCATGTAGTGGGTGACATGGACAGGCTCAATTTCATTATTGAAGTTCACGGCTTACGCAGTCATATTCACAATATATCTGCATACTAGAATGAATAATGGTTGGAAGGGTGAAGAACCAGGATAGATACAAAGAGATAACTAATTGATTCAGGTTGTTGGAAGGAGAAGGAACATTCTCAATCCAATAGAGAGAGACCGTAAGGGAAGGGTGAAGTTGTTTCATGCTCTGCTATGCCATGCTATTTCGCCCGAGTAGCTTATAATTGTCAGAATGCCCTTTGTAGTCATGAAGAGACTTCAATTTTCATAGCAAGAACTCCTTTTATAGGAGGACTTGAGCACCTGCATGTTTATTGTACCACCCAAATATATTGTCTGATTCATCAGCTCCTAATGAATAGCCTTTTGATTGAATGTAATTTAGATAAGTTGGGTTGCGTGTTGCCTTATGCAGCCAAACTGCTCCCCAGAGTAGTTCATCCTCATATCCAAAGCATGAACAATAGAATGGGCACACTCCAGGTCTAAGGGAGTCACTATAAGCTCCTTTGTGCTTATCAGCAAAATCAAATACCCTCATGGCATTATGGATAATTCATTTTGAATATTGAGGATCATATTTGCGAAATACAAGGGATGCAACTGCAAGTGTTGCAGCTGTTTCAACAACAACATATGAACCAGGATGTTGCATTTCAATTTTATAAACAACCCGAGAAGTGTCCATATCTTCTGTCCTTCCCAAAATTTTTGATAAGTGTTCGAATCCCCTAACTAGACATATATGGTGCCTGGAAGTGCAGTTGCTTTCAGCAAGTAATTCGTGGCCGAGCGAATGGAATCCTTTGAGTTGGCTAGCTTGCCACCCATGAACCCATATAATTCCAAAACACTCCATGACAACATTGTTGTTTTCATTGAATGACATCCTTTAAGTTATAAGAATTACAACAATCAAAAGAATCCATAATTAGTATTCAATTATTGTATTTCTATAAGACCTATTGTTTACTTGATTAAAATTAACTACAAACATACCTAACAGATCTCATTATGGAGATTCACATCTTATTATGGAAAGGAGGAAATAAAAAATGAAAAAGGTTTCCTCTGGTCAATTGTGATGTTGTGTGAACCCATAATATTCACGGATATTTGGGTATCTGTGACCCTACTTTAATGAATTTATATTAATGTCTGATAATAATAATTTGAACGAGAGAGAAGAATTTGTTTGGATTTCCCTAATTCTATGAAGGGAGGCTCTTAGATTTGGCATCCCTTATCTTTTGTTGTCTCCTTGGTGAAATAAAAGGTAGCATGGTTTCCAGGAATGGTACAAATATTAAAATATGGAAAAGCCTCATCCTATGGTGAATATTCAAATTCATGGGTTTGTAGACCAGTGTTGCGGTGCCTATATAATCTACATTGTTGAGAAAGACAAATCAATGCCCAAACTGCGTTAATGACTTAATTAACAAGTGAAATAATTTGTTTCCTAAAGATTCAACGTTCAAGGTTTCGAATTGATATTTCAAATCTATATTTGTTTATGGCATGGCTGACATACCTTGTGGCATAATAACACCTTTAACACTCATCTAAACACAAAAGATGTCTATTCCTTAATTCCTCTAGCATTAGTGACAAGAATTTGCAGGTCTTCATAATAATCAAAATTGGGTTTTGATCCATCATATGCAGGTATTGTTTGCACACATATAACTTCTATAACATGCCTTTAATCAAATTAATGCCAAATTTCATGAAAAACTTGAGTTATGGTGTAAATGTCACATTAAATAGGAATGTTTAAACACTAGTTCATTGCAGAGTTGTGTTTGACTCGACACTCAATTTCCCTTCCTAAAGATTAGCTTATTCAAGAAAGGATATTCACTATGTATGATATCTCTTTGTGGTTAGAGGTGAGAATTTGGAATGGTTGTTTGTTTGGTGCAATGCCTTGTCACCTACAGTAGCTAACTCGAGTGATGAAAATTATCCTTTATGGATGTGTACTGAATCATAAATTGGTGGAGGATCAACCTAGTTGGGGGCTAGGAAATTATAAAAGAACCATCGTTATAATGCTTTCTATTCCCAAGATCCTTACAATTGAAAATATGAGAAATTTGTTTTCCTAGAAAGAAAAAGACAAGAAGAAAATGTAGAAAAGTAAAAGAAATCTCTAGTCACCAACCACAATCCAATTCTTTATACATGCTTGATACATATTTGTACAAGGGACAGATTGGCACCATATCTAACAAACCAGCTACCCATGCCAAATATACACAAAACCCAACAACCTAGCCAAAGATGCCTTACAAATCATCTAGAACCCAAATATGCTTGTTAGAATCATACTACAATTAAGAAAATTGCAACATACGTTAAATAGAGAAGAGACAACTAAGGAAACAACATATGGAAGCTTAAAGATATACCTCTATTGTCTTAATGAAACTCTTGGGTGTATAAAGGTATGGATGTGCCAGGTAGTTGTTCCTAGGTTATTTTGTTGCAATAACCATTACCTCCACTTATTTGCATCCTTTGCAGGCTAAAGAGATGGCCTCGATTTTGTTGAAAAATTAACTCACCACTAGAGCTTATTTTCAATTCCGTAATTAATTATAAATTAAAGATAATCTAGCATAGAAGGTCTCTTTGAAAAATATGTTTGCTTCTATTTTGACTTCTCATCATAACCATGAAAGCTAAGTATTTGATCTCACATTTAAACATAGGAATTTACATAGTCGCTGAACACAAATCAAAACCACGTTATTTTTAGCGCTAATATTGTTATAATAATTTTTTGAAGTTTGCCATGGAAAATGCTGCAAGATTACTATTTGATTTTGGCTCAACCATTTGTAACATGAAACTTGATAAAATCTAGGCTTTTTCTTTAGAAATTGAGCGAATGAAGGTTAGGAGGAGTACAATTCATGTACATATCAACAAGAGAGATAAATTCATGATAGCCAACCTCCCCTTATCACAAATCACTCTATGGCAAATTTCAACAACATGGAAAACAAGAGAAAATAAGACATAAAAAGTAAAGGCAAAAGATAGAATAAGCACAAAATACATGGCATGAAGAGAAGAATCATTCAATAGTACTAGTGGAGAAGAGGTATGTTGGGAAAACAAGGTACAAGGAAGCCTTTGAAAAGGATAGACTACAAGTGACCATGAAATCCATAAAGGTCCCCATTTGGGGTTATGTCTTCAATGTCACTCCTAAGTTTAGAGAACACTTACAGTACTACCTAGAATTTGTCGGTCTCCACAAGCAAGGAATGAAATTTATGAGTTAGACAAAAAAGGAGGTTGGGCACAGGGATGAAATGGTAGAAATGACCAGTTGGGTCCTTAATAATGTCCCACCTCAAGCACTAGAATTATTGGGAGTCAGGGATCAAACGTTGGTATGTATGGATGTTAATACCTGTGTTAACAAATGAAAAAGTGGGAATATCACTGACAGGAGGGTTGCTATAGTAGAAAAACATATTAAGGACGACATAGGTTACATGGGAAGTATGATAGGTCATGGTCCTTTATGCCCATGGGATTATTAGTTAACGCTACATTATTCAAATAAATATAATGGGTTACTAAAGGTAGTTGGGGGTAGATTAGAAAATGTGATAGACAAAGAGACCATTACCTCATCCTTGAAGGTTTTCAATCAACTACATTTATCAATTTCCATATGGACCCTCATAAATCACTCTGTCTACTCTCCATGCCCCATTTATCACAAGAGCTAGACAAGTCATTTAGGATTGTAAGAGGTGGAAAGATAGATAGGGAAGAAGGATGGAAACTACTCTACCTAGTATATTATTTTTTCAGGAGGGACCCCAAATAAGGTGCACCTCTGGAAGTATCTCCTCTCACTAAGATGTTACTTGGATAATAGGCACCTTCCCAGCCACCCTTAGCCATAGATTGATGACATCTAAGACCACCTTCCGAAACTTAAAATCAAAGTGGTACTAGAAAGGGAAGGATACCAAAGCAATCAACAATCATTTTCGGTTGCAATCTGACATTACCCCATCATTTTGTAGAGATTATATATGAGTGGTAGCCTTTAATTAATGTTTAATATCTAAGAGGGAGATAACTAATCAATAGAAGTGGCAAGCTATTGAAAGTCTATGCAAGTTTCCCTCAAAATCACAAGAAAGGATCAGGAATTTAGATACCAACATGTTGCTAAAATTTTGAGAGAAGAAATCCTATCATTTTGTATTGTTTCATTGACCCCGGGATGGGAGGATATGTCACATTAATTCTATATTATTTCTATCCTTTTTCTCCTCTTCAATTCAACTGATATGTAAGCTCCATATTTTGGGAAATAAGCAATAGAGGCTTGAGACTGAGATTTTGTTAGTTCCCATCCAGTGCCCTCATTGAAATTCAAAGAATTGTGGTTTTTCTTATCTAATTAGGACCGAGGCATATTTGCACTAGTGAAATCAGAAAAATCAAGCAAATTATGCATGTGCTCTTCCATTTTCTATCTTATATTTGATGTTGAATGAATCAATGGATTTATGCTTGTCTTTCCCATTTGATTTTCAGTGTTAAATGAGAAAGTGATGAGTTGATTCTTATAATGAAGCATGTTCATTTTTATACACTATGTCTTATGAATATGGAATCATGATTAACATGCCCTTCTTCTTTGGGTTAATGAACTTTACTATCAACAATATTTAAGTAATCTCTCCCTTTTACCACGTATAAAGCAATTAAGAAACCATCATAGTTGTAAGGATTGTTTCATGCACCGCTTATGTCTGTAATAAATATAGTAAGAGCTTAATGGAAAAAAATTTTCTACTGTGACAAGCTGGTACAAATAAATTTAGGATACTTGAGGGTAACCCCTACCCCGAGGACTAGCTTTAAAATCTAGAGTGGCATAGGAAAGTGCTCCTACACATTATGCCTCATCAATGAAACCCTAGTGAAAGGGGGGAACAACCTTGGGGAAAAAATAATAAATGGTGCCATTATTGGGGAGTCTATCTAGGTATATTACATAAGGTTGGTTTTCTAGTTGGAGAGGAAACAAACTATTGGACAATATATGTGTAGTACTATGAAGCTTTTGTATTTTTGGAGCTTAGTGAGGTATGCTCTACCACAAAGAGAGGTCTATAGTTTCCTTGATAGATTCTTGAAAAAGTCTTATCTACAAAGAATAAAGGAAGTGCTCTAAAAGGTGACCCCACTAAGTGGGACTCCATCAGAGAATGAAGTTACCATGAAAATATAGATTCATGGTCCATTTTCACAAAGTCCAACTTGAAAGATTAAGTTTAATATTTCTCTTCCAAGACAAGGCTTGAATGCTTGCATAATAGACTTCAATTAATGCCTTGAAATAGCCTCAGGAGAAGGGTTGAGTATTTGTGAACAAATATGCTATTAAAGAGAAACATATAGCCTTCAAAAAATTCAATGAATCACGCTTAACAAAAACACTTAAGAATCTGGCCTGGTGCTTGAAAGTTGCTCTTAGATTTTTGGTTAGGGCTCGTAAAATGTTGGTTTGATCTGTATTAGTTATTTATTATTTTATAATTATTTGATCACTGTAAACTTGATTCAAGTAGTGTATTATGGGAATCAGAAGCAATAAGGAACATGAATAATATTTTATAGTCCCCATCTCATGCCATTTATTGTCTTTAATAAACTATTGAAGCTTCTTTTGTAGCCACGACCAAGGCACTCTGCCACTAGTCAAGTAATAATATTCAAGCAATGTTATGATGGTTCCCACCATTTTACATCTTGTTATCTTTCTTAATGAATGAATGGAATTGTTCTTGTCATACCCATTTTGTTTCTAGTCTCATGAATTAATGTAATGATACTGTAATATTTTACTTTATTTTGAAAACAAATTCACCCTCTCAACATATGGAAAATATTATAAGGAATATAGGCATGATTAAGGCACCCATATACTTTAGTCTAAATCAATCTGTGGGCTAGTAATATTTGTTGGTTTATTTCCCTTTCATTCTCAAAATCATAATCACATCTAAATAATTGTAGAATCAAATTTTCATGCACCACTTGCATCTGCAACAATTCTAGTCAAAGCATGACATACTTAACTTCTGATATACTTCCATCATCAAAGTGATGAAATCAACCATGCTTGCACTCAAAATAGTTTTAAAGAACAAAAATTAGCTTCACATTTATCATGGGCTCATTGAATTCAATCCAACATACAATATCAAAAGACAAAAAACATAATTAGTAATATAATACTTGCAATGTAAGCCCCAGCAAAAATCTTATCATCATATTCATGTTCAGAACATCCTGACAGCTTACCATAGACTCTATAATAGTTACAATATATATGAAACATACTCTATCCAATACACAATATGTGAAGGTCTGCACAATACTCTGTCAAGTGATTGGCTACTCAAGACTTCTCTGTGTGTGAATTTGTCAGCATCAAATTTTTTTTAACGTATTCAACTCAATTATTAACTTTCTCTAACATATAAGTTTCTAACTCCAAAAATAGGGAATTAACACCAGTACTAATCTCTCTTTCAGGTAGCTAGAGCAACAGTAAAAAAAATACTATGTCCATCAATTCACTCAAATCAAATCCACGCATAAGTTTCCAACTTGCCATAGCTATGCACTATCCTCTGCAACACTTTGAAAAGGTGAGCAAAAAAACAACAAACATTCCAACTTTGAATTTTGACCCATATACTCTGTCAATTACACACACTGGCCATACAAATTATAAATGTTGCAGTGATCGATCACACCAACAGATCAGAATTTCTCTTGATTACTAGTCAACCAACCTTCTCAGAGAACAAAAAATGTCTAGGTTTGTAATAAGCCCTAGTTATTCCGTTACAGATATTGGATACGGCAAGAGATGATTTATAAGTAGATTTGATCCATAAGGAAAAATAAAAAATATTTGAGACATATTTTCCAGTTGAAATATTCAAAGAAATTTTACTGACAATATTAGGTTTTGGCTTCAGAACTTCAACAAGATCTCTGCCATGGTTCTCTGATCAACTTGAATAAAATCTCATTGTAGAAAAGAAAGTTTAGATTAGGGCTTACCTTAGATGGCCTTTCCACAGGGGCTTACTACTAAACAATTGATTCAGATTGATATTGTGTATTCATCCTCAATACACAGTCCACAAAAAGGTTTGTACACGTCACAAAAGCTAGGCCAAATCAAGTCTCAAATGTTGCAAGTTTGTGCCTCTATTCTATTTCCTTAGATTGGCTAGATTATGCACCTATGCTACTTCATTGATAAAATTATGTGATGCATCGTACCTAATTAACATAGGAACAAAGGAAGGTGGGTACAACCCGACTAGAAGGGAGGTTCAATCTTCATGAATATCATGTATAGATGTCTTATTTCATCGAGTGACCAATCATGAGTGTCAGTTTTTTAAGCCTTGTTCGTTGATGGCCCCCACATCGCTCATGGTATCCACACCTGTTATTTATGAAATAGAGATAAAATAGGTAGCTACGACTTGGTTTTTTTTATTTGTGACAATGATGAAATGAAGGTTGTGTCCCTATCTGTGTTGTTGCTAATGGTTTCTATAAGCTAATGAAATAGTAAAAACAATGTTGCTACTCCTAGATTTTTTTGTTCTCTCTGTGATTGATGATTTCATGATTAAGATGGGTATTGGTTCCTTAAATCTGGTTAGTAATTACTCTTTGTAATAGCTAGTAATTTGATGTGTTATCCTAATGAAATGAATAAGAATAAATACCCAATGGTTTCCTAAGACTAGCAGTGATTGTACTATTTATCGAAGATGTAAGCCAAGCCGGTTTCTGGGGTTCTGTGTGGTTTCTGTGTTTCATGTTGTTCTGATACTATAATGGTTTTTTTTTTAAAGTCTATCTATTTTTATTCAACAAGAGTTTGGTATCCTCCTTAAAAGTGTAGGGGTGCAGGGGCTCTTCCCTTGTGGCTTATTGCTATTGAATTAATATAAATAATACCGGTAACAAGGATAGAGAGTTGGGGAGGGGGGGAAGAAATATGCCTTTCTCAACAAGCATCAAAATACAACAATTAACAAATGATAAAACAACTGAATCATTAACAAATGATAAAACAAATGAAACCCAAATCAAAGCTTTGGTTTACTTACCATATATGACAGTAAGAATGTTGAGGATGACAATGCCTCTAACCTTCCTGGACAGAAACTGAAATCGCTTCCACAACACTTTGCACTCCTAAATGGAAAACTTCTCTTCCATCTTGGAATCAAACCATCCATCCAAATTTTCAGTAAACTTTTTATCCTCATCATAATCGTCAGTAAACCCCTTGTGCTTCAAAAAATCATCCACAATGGATTTAATGACATATTGCCTAGTCTATACACGCTTGTAGGGATTCGAACCTCGGACATTGTATGAGGACTTCTTTTGTATCCCATTAGGTGATCTATCCCAGGAAATTACGAGAAGTATAAATACTTGAATTTGATTATTAGATCACGAGGAAATGGGTGTTACCGTATAGCCTCCAGCATGGCGATTAAGCATTGCAGAGCACGATTTCAGTGCAACCCACGTTGAATCCAATGGTGTTATCAGAGAAGTGGGATAGAACTAAAGAAACAACAAGGTGTGCCAGCGAATGGGCGTTCAACATTCAATGTTCATGGGAGTCGGGTTTCGCAAGGTCAAGTCGGGTTCAACTCGACTCTGCGTGCGGAACAGTGACAACCATTCGGAACAGTGATTCGAAGGGTGTATTTTTTGTAGGCGGGAATATAGAGGCTAGGTGAAGGGTGAAATTTTTTTGAGGCGGGAATTGGAATTAAAATTAAAAATTAAGGTGTATATAAATTATTTAATATGTAAAAAATACAACTTTCCACAAACACAACCCGACCAGACCCAAACCCAACCCGAACGTGTTTCCTTGGGTGCCATCACATGACACGACCTGACTTGCCCGAAATAAGGCACAAGGGATAAAACGAGTCGCACGAACATGCACATTAAGGGACACGGGCGGCCACATATTAGCATTTTGATATGGCCTCCATCACATGACTCGACCCGACCCGAACCGAACACGTTTCCTTGGGTGCCCTCACACGACACGACCTAACTCGCCCGAACGAAGGCACAAAGGAGTTCCAAATGGAAAACGGGTCACACGAACATGCACAAGGCACACAGGTGGTCAAAACTTAGCATTTTTGATATGACCACCCTCACACGACCTGACCCGACCTAAACCGAACGTGTTTCCTTAGGCGCCCTCACACGACACGATCTAACCCGCCTGAACTAAGGTACAAGGGAGCTAACGAAAAATGGGTCGCATGAACGTGCGCAAGGCAAATTGGCTATCACAACTTAGCATTTTTGATACGGCCACCCTCACATGACCCGAGATGATACAACTCAAACGCGTTTCCTTGGGCGCCATCACATGACACTACTTGACCCGACCTGAACGCATTTCCTTAGGCGCCCTCACGCGACGCGGCCCGACTCGACCCGACCCGCCCGAACAAAGGCATAGGGGGGAAAATGACAAATGGGTCACACGAACATGCACAAGACACACGGGCAATCAAAACTTATCATTTTTGATACAACCTCCCTCACATGACCAGACCCGAACGTGTTTCCTTGGGTGCCCTCACACAGCATGACCCGACCTGACCTGACCCGCCCTGAATGCATTTCTTTGGGCGCCCTCACATGACCCGACCCGACCCGAATGCGTTTCCTTGGGCGCCCTCTCACGACTGTACCTGACTCCCCTGAACGAAGGCACAAGGGAGAAAAAGGTAAATGGGTCACATGAACGTGCGCTACAAGGCACATGAGCGGTCACAACTTAGCATTTTTGATATAGATTCCCTCACATGACCTGACTCGACTCGAATGCGTTTCCTTAGGCACCCTCACACGGCACGACACGACCCGCCCAAATGAAGACACAAGGGAGAAAATGACAAATAGGTCACATGAATGCGCACAAGGCACATGGGCGGTCACAACTTAGCATTTTTGATACGGCTGCCTCACACGACCTAACCCCATGACCCACACAAACACATTTCGTTGGGCACCCTCAAATGACCTGAACCGACTTGACCCACCTGAACGTGTTTCCCTAGGCACCCTCACACGACCCGACCCGACCTGACCCACCTGAAAGTGTTTCCTTAGGCACCCTCACATGACACGACCCGACCCGACCCACCTAAACTCGTTTCCTTGGGAGCCCTCACATGACACAACCCTACCCAACTTGCTTGAACACGTTTCCTTGGGCACCCTCACACAACCTGACTCGACCCATCCTGAATACGATGATAGGGTTGCTATTGGTATCGAAGCTTGGACATTATATTGGTTTTTCTCAGTGAAACATTGGTAGGGGAAAGATATTGGTCAGGGTCAAAGCTGCATAACAAGACATGGCAAGTTGGGAAGAATGTCAAGGGAGGAGTTTTCAAACCTTGTATCAGTTGAGGCGTATGAAAGAAGAGCACCCATTAATTCATGTTGAACTTGAAGTCTTGGAGGAGAATGTTGAAGTAGATCTTCTTCGACTTGGTTGGGCAGTGGAGAAGGATGGATCTATAGATTGCGATGAAGAAGAAGAAGCCGAGACATGTGAAGAAGAGGATATATTATTCAAAATTAGGGGGTTAAATGGGTTAGGGGTCGAGAATTAGGTTTAAGGGGTTAGGGGTTAAGGGTTTATAGGTTTAGGGTTTAGGGGGTTAAATGGGTTAGGGGTTTAGGGTTTTAGGGGGTTAAATGGGTTAGGGGTTAGGGGTTAAGGGTTAAAAGGTTTAGGGTTTAGGGGTTAGATGGGTTAGGGATTTAAAGGTTTAGGGGTTAAATGGGTTAGGGGTTGGGAATTGTGGCTAAGGATTCAAGCTCCATGGAAAAATCTAATGTCATCAAAAACCTTAATGGTTTGGAAGAATTTTCTAAAATACCCTTCCTAATAGAGAAACCCCATTGGATATAGGATTCCAAAGTTGTATTTGTAGCAATTAGTTCATCTTGAAAGGTGGAGGGAACTGAACACAAAGTGGAAGGCAAAAATATATTGATTAAAAATTAAGACTAATTGTGGAAAACTACCCGCCGACCTATAGAATAGCTCTAGAGGAGTCCTCAAGATACCAATTAGGAAATTTATTTAAAAAAAAGAAAAATGATTGATGCATCACCAAAAATTGCCATCAATAGATTAAGAAAGAAATTAAAATCTGTCATTATAGAGCTAACCTTGAGTCTGTCATATTCCCATTTTTGTTGTACTAAATTGATATATCATGAACTCACATCAAGGAATTAATCTTCAATTTATGTCAACACACTCCATTTGTAAATGGCCAATATGCTTATAATGTTAGATGGAAGAGACTACAAAAAACTGGGATTGTAGATCCTTGCATTGATAAATTTGGTTTCTTGGCTTACAATGCAGTTTAAGTAATGGTTCATTTTGTTCATACTTCATTCTGAAATGTTGGAGGTGTTTTCTTTTATACTGCATTTCCTTGGGCGCCCTCACAGTACGACATGACTTGACTTGACCTGAACTCATTTCCTTATGCATATCACACGACCTGACCTAACTCGACTCGCCCGAACATTGAAGGCACGAGAAAAAAATATCACACGAACGTGCACAAGGCACACAGGCGTTCATAACTTATCATTTTTGATACGACCTCCCTCACAGTCCAACCCGAATGCATTTCCAGTGGCGCCCTAAAATGACACGACCCAAACCACTCGAACGAAGGCATGAGGGAGAAAATGGAAAATGGATCACACAAATGTGCACAAGGCACATGGGCGGTCACAACTTAGAATTTTTGATACAACCACCCTCACACGACCCGACCTGACCCGACTTGACCTAACCCGCCTGAAAACATTTTCCTGGGCACCCTCACACAACTTGACCTGACTCGACCCGCCTGAACACATTTCCCTGGGCGCCCTCACAAGACTTGACCCGACCTGCTTGAACGCGTTTCCTTGGGTGCCCTCACATAGCACGACCTGACTTGACTTGCCCGAACGCGTTTCCTTATAAGGTGCCCTCACAAGATCCAACCTGACCTGCACGAATGCGTTTCCTTGGGCGCCCTCACACGAACCAACCTGAAACGACCCGACCTACCCGAATGTGTTTCCTTGGGCACCCTCACATGACCTGACTTGACCCGACCTGCTCGAACACGTTTCCTCGGGCACCCTCACACGAAACAACCTAACTCGACTCGCTCGAACGCATTTTCCTGGGTGCCCTCACATGACACAAGCCAACCCGACCCAATTGAACATGTTTCCTTGGGCACCTTCACACGACACGGCCCGACCTGACCCGCTCGAACACGTTTCCTTGGGCTGCAGTTGGTATCGATGCTTGGACATTATGTTGGTTGGTATGGGTTAAACATTGACAGGGGAAAGACATTAGTCAGGGTCGAAGTCGCATAACAAGACATGGCAAGTTGGGAAGAATGTCAAGGGAGGGTTTTTTCAGACCTTGTACAGGTTGAGGCGTATGAAAGAATAGCACCCACGGATTCATGTTGAAATTGAAGTCTTGGAGGAGAATGTTGAAGTAGAGCTTCTTCGACTTGGTTGGGCAATGGAGGAGGATGGAGTTTCATATTGTAATGAAGAATAAGACGCTGAGACATGTTAAGAAGAGGATGTTGCAGACGTGTCAATGATAGAGGAATAACTTGATGAACACGTTGATAACCCGCACATCACACGACCTGACCCGACCTGACCCAACCCGACCTAAATACAACGACAGGGCTGTAGTTGGTATCGAAGCTTGGACATTATATCGGTTGGTCTCAGTGAAACATTGGTAGGGGAAAGACATTGGTTAGGGTCGAAGCTGCATAACAAGACATGGCAAGTTGGGAAGAATGTTAAGGGAGGATTTTTCAGACCTTGTACCAGTTGAGGCGTATGAAAGAAGAGCACCCACAGATTCATGTTTAACTTGAAGTCTTGGAGGAGATTGTTGAAGTAGATATTCTTCGAATTTATTGGGAAATGGAGCAGGATGGAGCTGCAGATTGCGATGAAGAAGAAGAAGCCGAGACATGTGATTCTGTGAAGAAGAGAATGTTGTAGATGTGTCAATGATAGAGGAATGACATGATGAACACGTTGGATCGGGATCATGCACTTTGCATACATTGATGATGGAGGACACTTATAGGGGTTAGGGGTTAATGGGGTTAGGGTTTATGGCGGTTAAATGGATTAGGGTTTTAGGGGGTTAAATGGGTTAGGGGTCAGGAATTAGAAGCTTGGAGTAATATGAAGGTGGTTTAGAGGTTAAATGGATTAGGGTTTTAGGGGGTTAAATGGGTTAGGGGTCAGGAATTAGGGTTTAAGGGTTAAGGGTTTAGAGGGTTAAATGTGTTAGGGGTTTAGGGGGTTAATTGGGTTAGGGGTTGGTAATTGTGACTAATGATTCAAGCTCCATGTAAAAATATGAAGTCATAAAAAACCTTAATGATTTGGAAGAATTTTCTAAAATACCTTTCCTAATAGACAAACCCCATTAGATATAGGATTATAAAGTTGTATTTGTAGCAAGTATTTCATCTTGAAAGGTGGAGGGAACTGAACACAAAGTGGAAGGAAAAAATCTATTGATTAAAAATCAAGACTAATTGTGGAAAACTCTCAAAAGGAATATTTGTGGATAGAGGGAAAAAGAAGTATGACTATGAAATGGAGCCTTAGAAAAATAGGGAGGCTCAAATATAGTTCCTTGCATTGATAAATTTGGTTTCTTGGCTTGCAATGCAATCTAATTAATTGTTCATTTTGTTCATACTTCATTCTGAAATGTTGGAGGTGTTTTCTTTTATAGATTATATTCAACTACCTAGTGCCCCAACATGACTTGATAAGAATGGAGACTTGTTTGCTTCTATTTTGAGTTGTTTTTGAAAGGCATTAATGTCGGTTGTTTCATAAAGGAAAGCAACATTGATGTAGGTTGTTTACCATTGTTTGTAATCAAGAAAAATCCAACCAAACTCTAATTTTTTCCACCAGAAAAAATGTCTACCATACCTTAATTTTACAGGCCTGTGCATGCTTGATAAATTTTAAATCACACACTTATGTACTAGAAATTCATCATTGGCTAACCCAAAAACTTGTACTAGATCCAACTCCAAAAAGAGAAAAATATCCCAGGGCATCAAGATCCCCATTAAGAAAGGATGATGACCCAATGCAGATCCTATGGAGCAACTAAGGATAACCACAAGAAAATTAGACCCTTGGATACGACATGACCCGACCCGACCCGCTCGAACGTGTTTCCTTGGGTGCCCTCACACGACACGACACTACATAGTTGACATAGTATGCATTGTATTTTTAGTGGTGGTTTTCTTCCCACTAGGTTGTCCCTCTTTACCTCACTTTTTTGATATTGTGTATTGTATAATTTATTTCACGAGTACTTGACATGGCCCCAAATTATTGGGACTCATTGATTTTTTTTGTTGTACATGAGTACTTAACATGGCTGAGAATTTCTAGGACCCATTCAGTAGCGTACGAATAGACTTGGACACATTCCTTGGGGTCCCTCACACGAACTGACCCGACCCGACCCGCCAGAATGCGTTTCCTTGGGCGCCTTTACAGTATGACATGACCTGACCTGATCCGACCTGAACGCGTTTCCTTGGGTGCCATAACACAACCTGACTTGACCCGAACCACCCAAACGTTGAAGGCACGAGGGAGAAAACAGAAAACGGGTCGCACAAACGTGCACAAGGCACACGGGAAGTCACAACTTAGAATTTTTTATATGACCTCCCTCACACGATCCAACCCGAATGCGTTTCCTGTGGCGCCCTCGCACGACATGACCTGACTTGCTCTAATGAAAGGTGCACGAGGGAGAAAATAGAAAATGGAGCGTACAAACATGCACAAGAAACATGGGCGGTCACAACTTAGCATTTTTTATACGAACACCCTTACACGACCCGACTCGACCCGACCCTCCTGAACGCGTTTCCTTGGGTGGCCTCACACGACATGACCAGACCAAACCTACCCGAATGCGTTTCCTTGGGTGCCCTTACAGTACGACATGACCCGACCTAAGTCGACTTGAACACGTTTCCTTGGGTGCCATCACACGACTTGACCCGACCCGCACAAATGCGTTTCCTTGGGTGACCTCACACGACACGACTCGACCAGACCCAACCCGACCCGCCCGATCACGTTTCCTTGGGTGCCCTCACACGACCCGATCACACGACCCGAACTAGACGCGTTCCTTGGGCGCCCTCACATGACTCAACATGACTCGACCCAGATGCGTTCCTTGGGCACCCTCACACTACCTGACCCGACCTGAATGGCCGAGAAACATTTCTTTGGGTGCCCTCACATGGCATGACCCAACCTGACCCCCTCGAACACGTTTTCCTAGGCGCCCTCACACAACCAGACTCGACCCGACTCGCTCGAACGCATTTCCTTGGGCGCCCTCACATGACACGACCTGACCCGACCCACCCGAACGCGTTTCCTTGGGTGGCCTCAGGCGGGATGAACCGACCGGACCCGTCTGAACGCGTTTCCTTGGGCGCCCTCACATGACCCAACATGAGTTGACCCAAACGCCTACCTTAGGCACCCTCACACTACCCGACCCGACCCAACTCGCCCGAATGCGTTTCCTTGGGTGCCCTCATAGTACGACACAACCCGACCTGACCCGAACACATTTCCTTGGGTGCCATCACATGACCCGACCTGAATTGAACACATTTCCTTGGGCGCCATCACACGACACAACATGACCCGACCCGCCCGAACATCGAAGGCACGAGGGATAAAACCTCAAATGGGTCGCACGAATGTGTAAAAGGCACACATGCAGTCACAATTTAACATTTTTGATACAACCTCCCTCACACGATATGACTCGAACGTGTTTCTTGTTGCACCCTCACACAGTACGACCCGACCCACCCGAAAGAAGGGCGCACGAGGGAGCAAACAGAAAATGGATCGCACAAACGTGCACAAGAAACATGGGCAGTCACAACTTAACATTTTTGATACGACCACCCTCACACGATCCAACCCGACCCGCCCGAACGTGCTTCCTTGGGCGACCTCAAACGACACGACCAGACCGGACCGGAATGAACCCCCGAACGTGTTTCCTTCAGCACCCTCACACGATCCAACTCAGACACGTTCCTTGGGTTCCTTCACATGACAGGACCGGACTTGACCCCCCTAAACGTGTTTCCTTGGGCGCCCTCACAGTACGACACGACCCGACTTGACCCGACCTGGGCGCGTTTCCTTGGGCGCCATCAAAAAAATCGACCTGACCCGCACGGACGCGTTTCCTTGGCCGACCTCGCATGGCACGACCCGACCAGACCCAACCCGACCCGCTCGAATGTGTTTCCTTGGGTGCCCTCACACAACCCGATCACATGACCCGTTCCTTGGGCACCCTCACATGACCCAACCCAGACACATTCCTTGGGTGCCCTCACACGATTGACATGAACTGACCCAGACGCGTTCCTTGGCTACTCTCATATGACCTGACCCGACCAGACCCACCCGAACGCATTTCCTCGGGCGCCCTCACACGACACGACCCGACTCGCCCGAACATGTTTTCCTAGGTGCCCTCACACGACCTGACCTGACGCGACCCACTCTAATGCATTTCCTTGGGTGCCCTCACATGACATGACCCGACCCGACCTGCTCGAATGTGTTTCCTTGTGTGGCCTCACACGACACAACCCAACTGGACTTGACCTGACCCGGCTAAACGCATTTCTATGGGTGCCCTCACATGACCCAACACAACCCGATCCAGACGCGTTCCTTGGGCGCCCTCACACGACCCGACCCTACCTGACCTGCCTGAACATGTTTCCTTGGGCGCCCTCACAGTACGGCATGACCCGACCCAAACGCATATCCTTGGGTGCCATCACACGACCCGACTTGACCCGACCTGCCCAAACGTCGAAGGCACGAGGGAGAAAATGACAAACCGGTCACACGAACATGCACAAGGCACACAGGCGGTCACAACTTAAGATTTTTGATATGGCCTCCCTCACACGATACGACCCGGACACATTTCCTATGCTGCCCTCACATGGCACTACCCAACCCGCCCGAACGAAGGGCGCAAGAGGGAGCAAATGGAAAAGGGATTTCATAAATGTGCACAAGCAACATGGGTAGTCACAACTTAGCATTTTTGGTATGACCACCCTCACACGACCCGAACCGACACGACCCGACCCGCCCGAATGCGTTTCCTTGGGCTGCCTCACATGACACGACCCGACCGGACCTTACCCGAGCCGCCCGAACGTGTTTCCTTAGATCCCTCACACGACTCGACACGACCCGACCGAACCTTATCTGACCCGCCCGAACGTGTTTCCTTGGGTTCCCTCACATGAATCGACATGACCCGACTTGAATGCATTCCTTGGGTGCCCTCACATGACTTGACCTGACCCAACCCTCCCGAACACGTTTCCTTGGGCACCCTCACAATACGAAATGACCCGACCTGACCCGAACCAAATGCATTTCCTTGGGTGCCATCACACAACTCGACCTGACCTGCACGAACCTGTTTCCTTGGGTGGCCTCACATGGCACGACCTGACCAGAACCAACCTGACCCGCTCGAATGTTCTTCCTTGGGCACCCTCACACAACCCGATCATACGACCTGACCTAGACGCATTCCTTTGGCACCCTCACATGACCCGACATGACCCGACCCATATGTGTTCCTTGGGCACCCTCACACGACCTCACACGACCTGACCTAGACGCGTTCCTTGGGCTCCCTCACATGACCCAACCCGCTCGAACGACGCGTTTCCTTAGGCGCCCTCACACGACACGAACCGACCTGACCCGACCTGAACGTGTCTACTTGGGCGCCATCACACAAAAACATTGCTATTTCGATGCTTTGTTCCTAAACGGTGCACTTCCAACGCTTTGTTCCTAAACATTGCACTTCTGACACTTTGCCTAAACGTCGCACTTCCGACGCTTTGGTCCTAGATGTCGCACTTCCGATACTTTCTCCCGAAACATTGTACTTCCGACACTTTTCCTAAACATCGCACTTCCGACGCTTTGTTCCTAAATGTCGCACTTCCAATGCTTTGGTCCTCAACGTCTCACTTCCGATGCTTTGTCTCGAAACGTCATTATTTCGATGATACCCATAAATGTCGTCATTCCAATGATACTCCCTAAATTTCATTAGAGTGACGCTTGTTGGCGAGATTAAAAAAATTGAGAAAAATTGGGGAAATTTTCGACAATACGTCAAAACTATGAGAACTAAAGTGTCGGAAAATCGACCATATGTACTAGTGACAAATCAAAACATGATGAGAACCATACATTTTCACTGTCATAAAACACATTCATAACCAAAATATAAATAATAGAAATAATTAGGATACAACAACCATAAGTGATACATAGAATCCAATACATTTACATATAAAATACCAATAAGAGGAACTCTTATTAATGAATGCAAAAGGCAACCCGGTATGGGACTACCACGTTCCACCTAACCATAGTCTGGTTGATCCAAATCTCTCTTCAACCAATCACCCTCATTCCATATTCTAATCATGAATGTGGGACTCAAACCAAAAGAATCAGTCAAGGCTTCTTGAGGCTAAACCACCTCACCCTCATCAATAGAAACAAGCTTTACCACAATCCTCACCGGATCACTAGGCCATAAAAAAACATGGATGCCACCAGGCTTATCCACCTACACCATGAGGAATTTTCATGTCTCCTAGTCTCTAGGATTTACCATAATCCACAATCTGATATAGGGATCACTAGGCCATAACTAAGACACCACCCTCCATGCTTTACCGTATACCCCGCCGTTCACTAGCAAGGATTCCTAGCCATGATCAGGGGAAAACACCTCTAGGATTTACCGTATATCCCTCCATTCACAAGACAAGGATTCTTAGACCCACCAAGTCACACAATACCTGGATTTTACGCAACCCACAGTCAAGTTCTGGGGTCACTAGGCTAGTGGATTTACCAAAATCCACATTTTGGTTCATGAATCACTAGGCCATGTGTTCTTTCATTCAGAAATCCACCTCACTTAGTTTAGAATCCATCTGGAAATCTAGCTCAAGCAAAACATGATAACCCCATCACACCATGGTTATCCGAAAACAAAAAATAAATCCTGAAGAACATTGTCACACTCGGAAAAACCCATGCCAATGACAACAAGAGAACTAAGAACACACATGCATAACCATGCATGCCAAATCTAGCAAGGAAATTTGACATGAAAATCGATACCTACAAGTAAACCTATTGTATAAGATACTTGATCCTGCTCTTCCTTCCTTTATCTTTGCTTCCTGTTTTCCATCTTTTCCTTTCTTGATCTAGAACTGAAGTGCTCCGAGAAAACTCTAAGTATCCATCAGTGATGGATAGAGAGAATAGAGAGAGAGATGCCAAACGGAACTGAGAAAAGGTACCAATATCCTCAAAAGCCTTTTGATCAATTAGGCCTCTATTTTCCATTATTTTCCTTCATTTTCCTCCTCACATGCAACCTGTAACCTTTCACCTTCCTTTTTGTCAAGGTAAATCCTCTACGCGGACAAAGGCGATCTCTCTAGCCCTAGACTATGTATAGCAACTTGAAATACTTTCTAATGCAAATATTTCTTAGCTAATATTCAAAATGCAATAGGAAAAGAGATAGAGGTATTTTTTCCTGATGCTATGTTCAAACCTGTTGATGATGACCTTTATCCACTATCCTTTTAGGCTCACTCCTTGCTACTGGTGGCACACGAATAGCTGTGGATGATGAAGAGGAAACAACAAACACAATCTAATACATAATAATCATTAAACATTAGCTATCTAGCAGATTAAGGAGTACCGGAATATTTGCATAAAATATTAGACAAATGTAGAAAGTAAACATTAGATGTTTTATTGATAAATATGAAAGGAAGAGTTTACAACCCAGGCCTTGATGTTGGAGCCCTTCCTTTGGTGAAAATACGAATCCTTCACCAAAGCTCTAAAGCATTCATTCTCACGAACAAATTAGGCGTTATCATAGTGCAAGAATGTAAAGGAAACGAGAGTTTAGAACATCACAACAATGATGAACTAGTAGTGGAAGGATGGGGAAAAACTAATAGGAATGGAGAAGAGGTTGGGAGCCCATGAAAGGAGGAGGAAGGTCCAATTTCTAAGGGATAAACACCCATGGATGAGATCAAATCTCTAAAATCAAATATCTCGACTCTATCACCACCGTTTAGCAACCAACTCGCCACCCTAGTACTTCTAGAGGTCGAAGCTTATCCTTCATTTGAGGAAACACTACCAGAAAGGGATCAACGTGGTTTTCCGAGAAATAAGGGTGTTGGAGTCCCGTAATTTGGATGATTGGTAAACCAAATGACAGGGTAACATCAGACCAAGCTTTGGAGTCCTAGGACCTAGCCTTCTTGGACTCAGAGAGGGCCCTCTCTATGAAGCAAAGGATGTGAACTTGTTCGCTTAGTATATTTGATTTTAGACTAGTTGTTAAGTACGTTTGTTTGTTTTTGTGTTTGGAGGTGAAAACCGATTAATTAGGCATCAATGAAAGATAAGTTATCAAATCAAAAAGGCTATGGGGTCAAATGAAAGCCAAGGATGCCTAGACAACAGACAAGGTGTGTGGCAGGGCCAATTTAGTATAGTTAATGGATCTTTTGGGTGGTTTGTGAAGTGTAATGAAGATTAAGTTTGTGCAAGACAAAGAGATCTTAAGCATAAATAGTTAAACAACAAGAATTCATGAGGTAGGCTGACCATTAATCTCTATGATTGAAACTCAAACTCATAAATGCAGAAAATAAACAATCAGGTGATGCATAGAAGTAGAAGACTCTCTAACTATCATATATTGAACTATCGGGAACTTTGAAATATCTATGAAGAGGGAAATCCTAAATATCATATCTTGAGCTATCGGGAACTTTGAAATAAGACTGCAAAGCATGGACAAAGGGAAAGATCGAAACAAAATCTCTTTGACTTAACTAAAACAACCAATAATTCAGAGAGAGATTTCAGAAATGGAGTTTTGATTAGCTATGAGTAAGCAGGGCATACCGTGAATCATACTAGACAACATACATAATAACCATTAATGAAACTGATAACAAGTTCTTAGGGAACCAAAGAGCAATTAAGAATTCTTTGACATGACCAAGAAAGATGAAAACATTTAAGCTGCAATGAATCAGGATATTTGAGGTGCTTCCATGGGAATATCTCAAACTTATTCTTTACTGAACTACAACAAGCAAGAAGCATGAAAACATGTATGAGAAACTAAGAAAAAATAACAAATAAGAAACACAATACCATTTACCAAGCCATGGAATCCTGCACACAAAGCCTCTCCATCATCTAGACAAGTAAGCAAATCATCCACTTCATAAACTAGTTTCTTTTTTAAAGCTCATATCCATGTATTTCTCTTTAAAATGTAAATTTCTACTTCTAAAACCACCAACAATTTACAATGAGTCTTCATAAGTTATATAGGAAATGAGTAGATAAGCTCACAAGAGCATCTAGAAGCTCATTGGCCTAATACAAATCTCTAATTTTGTCCTTGAGGCCTCACAAGGCCCAAGGCACAAAATATCTTCAAAAAATATCTATTTAAGCTAAAAATAGTAAGAAAATTGATTTTTAATCTCTGACGTATAGTTAAAAATAGCTTAACGCACATTTGGATGGCCACCTTCAAAAAACTGCCTTTTCAGCAAAATTCTACAGGAGCGTAGCAGCAGAAGAAATCCTGTTTTGGAGAGGAATTTTGAGGGACTTCCTGATGTCGAAATGAGGCCCGTGATGGCTCGTTGGAAAACCCTGGATGTATAATTTCTGGAACTACTTGATTTATCTCAAACTTATCCCTAGAATTCTATCAAAAAGTGGATTTAGTGAAAAAAACCCAGGAGCGTAGCACCTGCCGATATTTGAGGCAGAAAGGTAAAATTTGACTGTTTTTTGCCTATTTGGGGGATCAAAACACCTTATTTTGATCTGATATTTTCTAAATAGATTCCATAAAATTTAATACATCCAAAAATATAACTTTCATGAGCTGAGGATGCTCCAAGAAAAAATGGTAGCGCCTAAAAAAAAGTGTAATTAGGCCTAAAAATCACAAAAAACAAGATCATGTCAAAAATTGCTCAATTTTAGTGAGAAAACCCCTTCTGGGTTTCTAGAAGCATGCAAGGAAGCTTGAGCCAATATTCCAAGCCTAGATATGTATTTTCCTCCCTTTTTCACTGGGCACCTCCTTTGGGCAGTTTTGAGCTTTTCTTGGGGAATGTCTCCTCCTTCATCTATGCTTTTGCCATCCCTTTGTGAAATGCCTTGACCATCATCAGTGTGTTTACCTTCTTCATAAGGACTGCTTTATTCTTTGTCATTACTACTCTGCTGCTTTTCACTTTGTTCCTCATCATTATTACCTCTTTCCTCACTGTTTTGTTGACTGTCACTCTGTTTGCTTTCATGACTTTGTTGAGGACTGTTGTGTTCCTCATCACCCTCATGCCTGCTTTCATTGGATTCTTCTCTTTCACTATCATCACTAGCTGTATGTGGGATGTCCCCATGCTCAATGTTTTGCTGGGTGTTTTCTAGATGACAAATTGATAAAGATTGAGTTGTCTCAGAGAAAACTCGGCTAAAGAATCTAGTCATCATAACAGGAAAAAATATTGATGACTAACAGTGGCTCCATTTGGGGAGGGCAGCTCCCTTTCAGAAGGTGTCCAGAACTGCAGATATCGGGATTGTGAAGACCAGTGCCTCATACATTGGAGCAAATTTCTCTTTTCCTTGATGCTATTCCTGAAAATGATGCTTTTCTGAAAATTTTACAACATGATTAGCATCAACCTCATCTCTACTTACCCAGCTACTTTTCCTAGCATTTTTTCTTCTTTAGGTGCACCTAGACTGGAAAACCCTTGACATGATATTTTGAAAGGGAAAACACTATCTACTTCTACACTTATATCTTCCGGGAGTTCAGATTATACTGATGAACTCCTTTGATTCTCTACCTATGCTAGATCGACTGTCAAGGTTAAGATGTTTGATAGGATTTCATTCACTAGAATAAAGCATGAAATTGAAAAATGACCAAATCAGGATTATACGGTCTAATTTTTCATGGGTTTGTGGCATAAAAGACAAGCTGCACACAAATATTATTTTTGCACAAAATGAGATTTAGAAAAATCAGGGCTAGAAAACATAGTTTGTTTTTCATCCCTATTTTCCTCTTTGGTTCTGTTTTGAGTGTGTGGAACTAGTATCTTTTCCTAATCTACTTTCATTGATAACTCAAACTTACACAATTTGACTATCACTTCTTTCACTAACTTATCAGCAATCAATTTAAAACATGTCCAGTTATGATTAGGCTAGATAATTGAACAAGATATATTTTGAGCACTACTAGTGGCATTTAGACTTGCACACTTTTAGCATGACTATTTTTTGGGTATGGGGTTGTACCATTGCTTTAGAAACTGCCCTATTTTTCTACTTTTCTTGTTGTTTTTGTGTTTTATGTTTTTCTCAAAACAAACTGAAAAAAATATGCTCATGGGGTTGGGCTTATTTTTCACACCTATATATCTATCCTAATCTAACCTATACATAATATACATTTATTTAGTGAAATATATTTTCCAACAAAGCCAATCAAGCAGATGATTCCATGAGGGATTTTGTTTTAGATTTTTTAGAGTGTTGAAGAAATGAAAAGGCCACTTCCACCTTACTTTTTTTTCAAACAATAGTGCCTAAAATTTTTCTCACACTTTGCAACAAACTGTTCTAGGCAGAACACACTACTCCTTTATATTTATCAAGGAAAACAACAAATGGATCTTGGAATAATACCTAATCTAGAGGATTTGATATATAAGCTTCATTCAGGACTACTCTTTCTTCTACTTGGCTATTTTTGGGACTCCCTTGGGAAAGAAACTCTTCCCCTTTATCATGATCACTTGAACTGTTAGACTCATCATATATTGTAGTGTAGTTTTCTTTCCAAGCTGATGTGTTCTGATTAAGTGGACTGAAAATTGTGTGAAGGTCATCATGTTGATGAGCAGGGATACACTTTGGCAGTAAATCCTCTTGAGAGGATAGTGGACAACTCTCATGTGATTATCAACATCTATTTCTTCATCTGCAATTTGTAACTCAATGGAACTTGGTGGCTGAAAATCTGGAGTTAAGGAGGATTCCATGTCCAAAATGATTTCCTCAACCATTTCAAGAGAAGGCTTCTCATTGACAACTTGCTCAAGAATTTCATCATCCTCCTCAACCTCATCATCAAAGCTGAAAGACTGTTGATTTCCAATTATGTGAACGTTATTTCTGATGGACTGAAGTGAAGTAGAGCAAAGAGTTAGAGACTCCTCGCTTACTTCTAGACTCTCAAGGCTTTCCTTATCAGTGTCATAGGTGACCTGTATTTGCTGATTACTTTTTTCAACCTGATGATAATGAACTTCGTTCCACAAATAAACTGTTGATGGCTCTGCAAGGTTAGCTCCTGCTTGAATATCATAATCATCAATATATTGATCAAACCTTGGAGAATTATTAATATAAGTAATGTCACCAACCATACATATTGGACTATAAGATTGTTTCTTTTCAAATTGATTTACAAATCTATTTTTTGACTTATGATATGAAAGATTAGCAGGAGAATGATCAGAAAATTTTTGTTCATATGAAGTTTTAGAGGCTATCTGCATGTTTATGAATTGATCTATCTCCTCTTCAGTTAAAAAGGGAGGAATTTTTATCTCTCTTTGGATATAACTACAATAATCCTCTTTCTCTTGGGAAAGCTGATTTAGAGGATGAATGTCTTTTTGGGCCTCACCTAAGAGAGATGATGAATCATCACTTGTTCCTTTAGATAAATCCCGTGGGTTTTCTTTCATTTCTTGATGATTTAGTATATTCAATGGATATTTTGGGTGGTTTGTGAAGTGTAATGAACATTAAGTTTGTGCAAGACAAAGAGATCTTAAGCATAAATCGTTAAACAAAAAGCATTCATGAGGTAGGGCTGACCATTAATCTCTATGAATGAAAATCAAACTAATAAATGCATAAAATAAACAATCAGGTGATGCATAGAAGTATAAGACCCTCTAACTTTGGGAAAATCACCTTCACACTTTTGGGAAAACAAATAAGATAAACAAACAACTCAATCTATGAAGAGGGAACTCATAAACATCATATCTTGAGCTATTGGGAACTTTTAAATAAGACTGCAAAGCATGGAAAAAGGGCAAGATTGAAACAAGACCTCTTTGACTTAACTAAAACAACCAATAATTTAGAGAGAGATTTCAGAAATGGAGTTTCGATTAGCTATGAGTAAGCAGGCCATACCGTGAATCATACTAGAAAGCATAAATAATAACCATTAATGAAATTGATAACAATTTCTCAGGGAACCAAAGAGCAATTAAGAATTCTTTGACATGACCAAGAAAGATGAAAACATTTAAGCTGCAATGAATCAGGAAATTTGAGGTGCCTCCATGGGCATATCTCAAACTTATTCTTTATTGAACTACAAAAAGAAAGAAGCATGAAAACATGTATGAGAAACTAAGAAAACATAACAAATAAGAAACACAATACCATTTACCAAGCCATGGAATCCTACACACAAAGCCTCTCCATCATCTAGACAAGTAAGCAAATCATCCACTTCATAAACAAGTTTCTTCTTTAAAGCTCATATCCATGTATTGCTATTTAAAATGTCAAGTTATGCTTCTAAAACCTCCAAAAATTTACAATGAGTATTCATAATTTATATAGGAAATGAGTAGATAAGCTCACAAAAGCATCTAGAAGCTCATTGGCCTAATACAAATATATGATTTTGTCCTTGGGGCCTCACAAGGCCCAAGGCACAAAATATCTTCAAAAAATATATATTTAAGCTAAAAATAGTAAGAAAATTGACTTTTAATCTCTGATATAGAGTTAAAAATAGCTTAAATCACATTTGGATGGCCACCTTCAGAAAACTGCCTTTTCAGAAAAATCCTACAGGAGCGTAGCAGCAGAAGAAATGTTGTTTTGCAGAGGACTTTTGAGGGACTTCCCAATGTTTAAATGATGCCTGTGATGGCTCGTTGGAAAGCCATGGATGTATAATTTTTGGATCTACTTGAGTTATCTAAAACTGATCCCTGGAAGTTTGTTAAAAAGTGGACTGAGTGAAAAAAACCCAGGAGCGTAGCACCTGCTGATATTTGAGGCAGAAAGGTAAAAATTGACTTTTTTTGCCTCTTTGGGGGATAAAAACACCTTATTTTTATTTGAAATTTTCTAAAAAGATTCCCTAAAATTTAATACATCCAAAAATATAACTTTCATGAGCTGAGGATGCTCCAAGAAAAAATGGAAGTGCCTAGAAAAATGTGTAATTAGGCCTAAAAATCACAAAAAACAAGATCATGTCAAAAACTGCTCAATTTTAGTGAGAAAACCCCTTATGGGTTTCTAGAAGCATGCAAGGAAGCTTGAGCCAAGATTCCAAGCCTAGATATGTATTTTCCTCCTTTTTCACTGGGCGCCTCCTTTGGGCAGTTTTGAGCTTTTCTTGGGGACTGTCTCCTCCTTCATCCATGATTTTTCCATCCCTTTGTGAAATGCCTTGACCATCATCAGTGTGTTTACCTTCTTCCAGAGGACTGCTTTGTTCTTTGTCATTACTTCTCTGCTGCTTTTCACTTTTTTCCTCATCATTATTACCTCCTTCCTCACTGTTTTGTTGACTGTCACTCTGTTTGCTTTCATGACTTTGTTGAGGACTATTGTTTTCCTCATCACCCTCATGCCTGCTTTCATTGGATTCTTCTCTTTCACTATCATCACTAGCTGTATGTGGGTTGTCCCCATGCTCACTATTTTTCTGGGTGCCACTTTGTTCATGTTCACCATCACTTCCTTCTTCCTCACTTTTTAGCTGATTACCACTATGATTGCTTTGTTGAGGATTGTCTTGTTCTTCCCTATCACTGCTTTCTTCATGACTGTTATGCTGACTGCCACTATGATCATCATCACTAGTACCTCCTCCATCACTATTATGCTGACTGCCACTTTTTTCTTCATTATCACTGCTTTTATTAGACTCTTTCTTTCCACTCTCAATCATAGGGGATTTTTTCTTTTGACACTGATCTACGGGTGAGCACAAAATTAATGCCTGCTATGTGAATATGTTCCCCTTGCAGCCTCAAGGAAAACAACTGTGTCAAGGGAGGGTAGTTGGTGACCTCTTGGACTCTTTCGAAAAAATCAAGGCACCCTACCTCATGAAAATTGAAAAGAACTGAAGGGGAGTCATTTATCTCCTTAGTTGTAGTGGGCTCAAACTGGTTATGATACCCCCCTTTATTGAATTTCTTTGGAGGCATGTTTGCTTTAGGTTTCCTTTACTGGCTTATCAAAAAAGAGGCCTTCAAAACAACCTATGTTTTCTCTTTATAAGACTATGTTACCTTCCATGCACTTAACTTAAAACAAGCCTTAAACTGTCAAAAGGTGCTCTTCCTCAAACACTGCTTTTCTTTTTTATTTAGCAAGCAGGAGACCTTTGAAAACAAACTATGTTTTTCCCCTTATGAGAATGTGTCTTCTTTCACTTATTCAACTAAAACAAGTTTTTAATCTGAAAATAGGCCTCCCTTCTCAAAAGATTTTTTTTGCTTCTTTCTTTGTAAACGGGTTCTTTTCCTCTAAATAGGACTTCTAGCCCTTTAAAATCAATGATTTTATTCTTCCTTACAATTTGATTTCAAAATCTCTTTAAATAAAAAACTTAGGGAGAGAAAACACAAATACCTCTTAAAATATGTCTCAGCTGCTTTTGAGGATAACCTCCTTGTGCAAAAATTTGTTTTTTGGAAACTTTGAGGGTTCATGAGGGTGGCTACAACTCCTTTTAGCATTGGCCCGGGTGGTCAAACCTTCGTTCAGAAGTGGCCCGAGCGGTGGGCCGTTCAGAAGTGGCCTGGGTGGTGGGCCGTTCAGAAGTGGCCCAGGCGGTCGGCTGCTCAGAGGTGGCCCGGGCGGTGGGCCGTTTAGCAGTGACCCAGGCGGTGGGCCATTTAGAGGTGGCCCGGGCGATGGGCCATTCAGCAGTGACCCGGGTGGTGGGCCGTTCAGCAGGTGCACGACAGGCGATCAAACAGGCGCATCGTGCCCTGTGTAGATTTCTTCTTTGGGCGGCTACAGGCGTGTTGCGTCTCCTCACAGGCACGTCGTGACCACACCTTTTTGCCTTTGAGATTTTAAAACAAAACTTACACCCCTTTTGTTGAGGATTTAACTGATTTACCATTTTTTGGATGGCATCTTTTCTACCATATTTCTTCACCTTACTAGTTGCCCTGGGTCACTCAAAATCATTGCCAAGCCCTCTGCTCATCTTTTGGAGGAGGCGATTTTGATAAACTGTGTTAATCTTTTCTTATCAGTTTCAAGAGGTTTCTTTTAAACATAAAATTGGCCTATCTCTATTTGTTAGTTGAATGAGTGCTTTTTAACCAAAATTTTGGCCTTCTAAGATTGTGCCCGTTTTTTAAGGAAGCTCTCTTTAAACCAACTATTTTATGCCCTCTGCCTGTTATTGAAGGAGGCAATTTAAAACTGTATGGACCTTCTGTTTACCCTTGCAGAAGTATTTTTGAACAAATGATAACCTCTGTATGTTATTTGAAGGAGGCTACTTTAGGAAAACCGTTATGGCCCTTTTTGTTTAACTTTGAAGGAGGCCTTTTAAAAAACCACTGTGTAGGTCCTCTGCTTATAATTGAAGGAGGCCATTTTCAAACAAATCTTCTTAGGCCCTCTGCTTATAATGAAGGAGACCTTTGTAAAAAAAAAAACTATTGTTACCTCTGTTTGTTATTTGAAGGAGGAATTTCTAACTTGTTTACCTTTTACTTGTCATGAAATAGACTTCTTTAACAACTGTGTGGGGTGCCCTTTTTCTCTTTAGAAGGAGGTCATTTAAAACCACTATGTAGGCCCTCTACTTATGATTTAAGGAGGCCTTTTAAAACTACAATGTCTTTATCCCTGTCTATCCATTGGAAAATTATTTTTAATAAGCTCTCTGTGGGCCCTCTACTTGTCATGAAGGAGGCCACTTGCAAACAAAATAGCTTTTGCCTTTTGTCTGATTTTCTTATGAGACATGGTCTTGTAGAGTTTTACTGTGAAACAAATGGAGAAGAAATGTGTTTCAAAATCATAATTGTCTGTTGTGTTTGTTTTAAGAGTAACTCTTCTTTTCATTAATTGTAGCTTCATTGGTGCTGATAGTTCCTTTGATGTTTCAGAGTCTAGGCTGTAGTAGAATAAAAAGGCAGTTGTTCATTTTTACCTTTCATTTTGATGCTTAGTTGCTTTAAACCTCTTTTTTCCAAAGACTGTCTCTCTTGCTTGTATAAGAGTGATTTGTAGCGCTTGGTCACATATTTGAGAAATTATGCAAAAATGCCCTTTGAGCTGGCATGGAGCGCTGGAGCAGACACTATGCAACCTTTATGTCCTTTTGTCATGATGGAGGACCTTTTGACTTTAAAACCTGTAGGTCTTCTCTTTTCACCATGTGCACTCAATCTAATTTATGATAGTAAACTGCCATAGCATGAAAACCTTGTTTGAATTTGTTCTTTTGCTCCCATTTTGCTTATTGTCATCACTCAATACACCCCTGCAGAGATGCATTTGATGGATGTCTTTGATTTTCTAGAGAGCCCTTTGATGTATCATGAAATCATGCTTGAAATGATCATTTTTCTTCAGATAATGGAACTTCTTTCTCTTTTCCCTGATTTGAAATTTTTTGAGCTCTGCTGAAACAATATACAGTGACTATTTTAGTGGTGTATGACCTACAGATAGACAAAGGATTGTTTTGCCAGAAAATAAGGAATGAAGGTTGATTGATGTTGAAAATAGGGTTTTTGGCTTAAGATAGTTTTGTCAAGTAATTTTCCCTAAACACCACCGCCTAGAACTACATACTTTGTCATAGATTTTGAATAGTTTTTTAAGCATGATTAGGTTATCATATGACAAAATGATCAGTGAGAGAGGTGCAGACACTTTTTCTAATGTTTGACAGTGAGTTATATGAAAACAGGGGATTTTGAAAACAGAGAAACAAAGCTTATGATAGCTAATAGATAGGGATGGTTTGCTGAATTGTGATAGGACTTAAAAACTAAAGACCATTCCCATCAAAGGTTGAAAGGGAGGGGTAGGAAGACAAAAATTTGTTTCAGGTGTTTTCTAGATGACAAATTGACAGATTGAGATTAGCTTCTAGAAAACTCAGCCAAGGAATCTAGTCATCAAAACATGCAAAAAATACTGATGACTAACAAAGGGCACTGGAAACGCCAAGCTAGAACTGTCAATCTAAAATCAGTGTGAGGATGAAAATAGGAAACATGTTGACCCAAAAAATTAGGGTTTTGACCAAGTTCCTTCAGTAATCTTCCAAGGCAGTTTTCTTTGAGTCTTTAGGGGATGTCTTTACATATTCTTCATGGTGGAAATATTGCACAGGGTCTGTCACGGGGAACTTCAGGATCAGGGATGGGAAGTGAGCATGGTGAAGAATTACTGTGTAATAGATGGCCCCTAAAGCATGAAGGCAGAATGGGGAGTGATGGCTGAAATGATTTATGAACCAAGCCAAAGAACTCAGATCACTGCCAGGAAACCCGCCAAATCAAACATATTACAATACAGGACATCTCTGGTATGAATATGCCTAACCACATAAATTTTCACTGGGCATCAAATAATACATGAACCTATGGCATGGTCGCATCCATCCGTCTAAAGATATCATAGAAATGGATATGTGGTATGGACGTAGCCATCCAGATAAATAGTATGATGTATACAATCATGAACACTCAATAACTCTCCGCAACCCAGATCAAAATCAAATGCGATCCAGGGTCTTCACCACGATCTCGATCATCCCAATGTACGAATATAATAAGCATGCAAATAGATGTGATGATTTCAAACATGGTAGAAACCACCTAATTACCGGTCAATGATTAAAACCGTTAATGTGTACGAGAGAAACCACCACTGATGACGATGGGCCTCAAGGTACAACAACACAATCGATAAGTGTGAATGAATGTGTTGAAGTCGAACACTTGCAGACTCATTCAATCAAAGGCCAATGATGTGACCCTGTCTTCGAACATGAAGAAATTTACGTTGGGGCATGTAAGCTCTAAGGTACTAAAAATAATTTTCTAAACCACCTTCCCGGATAATGAGATGAAGTCGACAGGAAGGGATTCATCGAAGGAGGGCCATTATGATTCCAAAATCATAAAAATGAAACAACAAATATCTCATGTTGATAGGAGTTATTCAGGATTGTAACAAAGGAGATCCGATAAGAAAAGGATGTTTGACAAAAAGGACTTCTCTTGACAATAATGGCGACACGACTCCAAAGTGTGGCAACATTTGAATCAAATGGGATCAAAGGTCATGATTACAAGAATGGTGATTGAATAGGAGGCAAATAGATTTCCTGAAACCATGGACGAAAAATGACGAATCAAGGACATCCCCAACCCGACATGAATTGTAGATGAGTGTAATGTTCAAGAGCGACAAGATTCCAAAAATACACAGAGGATGTTCAATTTCAATTTCCCCCCATTATTGCTAACTAGTAACTCTTTATTTTTGATAGCCAGCATGAAGAGGATAACATATGTTGAGCGTGTAAGTTAATTCTTCGAATGAATCCATCTTAGTAATTTTAATGATCCCTAGGAAGGAGGAACTCGACCTCGTCATGGTGACAAGTCTTTCGCTGTTTAATCTTCAACAATTCCAACGAAAGGATAACTTGGTAACTTTTCATATTTAAGGAGTTTGAAAAGAAACGAAAATAAAAATCCATCATGTCCCTTTTCCTAAATTGTCTCTCAAATTTAAAAAGGTAGAAAAAAATATCCGAGAGAACCTCTTGACCATGTTCGATCAAGGTATTCCTTTTTCGTAAATAGTGAATCTCAACCCAAAAAAGGGGTAAACGTATACTGAGATTACATCAATTCATTTACTTTAACGAGTTCGAAATGAAAATTACCTTGAAATATTTTGATTTTTCGAGAGTCAGAAAAGCGCTGAAATTTGACTCTAGTGGGGTTCCATTTTGGTTTATTTTTACCGAGTCTAAAAAAGAGATAAAATAAAACTCATTTGCATTAGAAATAATCAACAACAGTGTAAAGGCCCTGTTACTGCACACACAAAAAACAGAAATATCACTGATATAGAGGAAAAATAATAAAATAATGGAGAAAATATTTCAAAAACATATAAATAGAAAAAAAAAATTCATTTTCACCTTTTTATTTTGAGTAAATTGGAGAAGTGCATTTTACCCATTTTCCCTCCAAACTTCAGATCATTGGTGCAGCTCATCTAGGACACCATACAACGATTTTTCAGTGCCAGGTAAGAGCTCAAACCCTCCTCTTCATTTTAATTCCATTATTTAAGAATTTATCTTTAGAAATTGAGAGATGGGGGGAGTATTTCGAACCCCAAAATTGCCTACGGCCAGCGCAGGTTCAAGCTATCAAACCCGCGCTTGTTAGTCTTAGCCCGTTAGGGAAATGCGCCCCCAACACTGAATTAATTTGGACATTTGCGTTGGACATGGGGAAGATTTTGAAATGATAAACCTACCTATTTCCAATGGATGATTTCAAAAACTACTCCGATGAAATCTCCTAAAATGTATTTTAAACATGTTTTATAGGTGATTTCAGTAGAGATGGTCATCGAATGGAAATAATGAGGCCACAAGGTGGAAGAACACCAAGAAATACAGGACCAAAATTGCGTAAATGTATTGCGCAATTGCGGATTTCTGAATTTATTTCAAACATCAGGGTTGAGAGCTCAACTGGAGATACTTCAATATTTGATTGGATTGTGGAACGTAGATCGCCAGATATTCATAATTGGAGACCAGGAATTGGAAATATATGTCATGGAAATCTATCTCATCACGGGCTTATCCAGGAGAGGGGAGAGGATCCAACTCTCTAGAGCTCGTGCAGGAGGCGAGAGTACCAATATGATCATTCATAGACACTGTCCTAGGGTGAGAAATACTGAGAGCGGAAAGATAGATATATCCTCTATCAGAGTTATTCCCTTACATACAATCCTTCACTACATGACTCGAGTGGCTGGAGCCCAGGAGTTTCATGAGGCAATGAAATCCAAATTCTAGTATGCAGTGGACTATCTAGACCCTACTATGTTCAACTTGTGCGAGGGGTTATTGGCTAACATGAATATCCAATTGACCAAGTGCAAAACATGTTGATTGAAACAGTTTGGGTACGGGTCCATCTTGGTTATCTTTTTATCGGATAGCGTACCTTTGTTACAGTATCAATAGTTGGAAATCCATGATCACGCCCCGAGGGACCTAAGATTGATGAGGTGGTGTGAGATCATGCCTCGTCAAGGTGGAGGCTAGCAGATGCATTTCCCTACAGTATTTTTTAGCTGGTTGCGTCGTCGACTCATTATGGTTCATGACTATGCATACACAGGCATCGATTTTAGGGGAGATCTAAATATACCCATTCTATCAGGCACACAGTGGACTAATGTAGGTAAAAATTGTTTTTTAACATTTTTTACTTTTTGAATGTTTTTTTCATGTATTATGAGATCTAAAATTACGATGTTTTTACAGATATGGGTCCTTAGAGACCACCAGGAGTGTCACCAATCACAGGGTAGCCTGCCCGGTGGAGGATGTCCCCTACGAGGAGAAAGTAGACCCATTAGCCGAGCTAGAGCAGAAATTGGTAGGCCTCACAAGAGGCATCCCCGAGTATGCTACCTTTGATGATATTCCTCTTCGCTTTCAGAGGCATACAGTTGGGGTTCTAAGCAGACTGCGTCGTTTACTCTGGCGAGTGATCCGAGCGGTCACCTGCTATCACGAGCACCATGTGGGGGGATAACAGCCCTGGTTTTACATTTTTGTACTGATGTAGGCTCAAAGAGCCATTTTTTTCACATAACACATATTTTTTGATATTTTGATGTAGCAAACTTGATAAACACGATATATATATTATGCATGTTTCTACGGCTAGTTGTGTATCATAATTATGTGTTGGTTTTTACATGTTGTGCAGATGTATATCTAATACATGATTTGCTAATGTATTTGTTAATGTGTTTAAACGTCTTGGAATATATTGATATGTAATAAAATCAAAATGTCTTTCCAATAATCGAACACGCAAATACATACTCAAAATTTGAGGATTTCGCACAGAATAATGGCCATTTAATTGTAACAAAACAAGTTGTGAGTCTAATTTCACAAAAAAATCTCTAATTTCGAGATCAATTGCATCCAATAATATCTCGATAACTCCACTATATTCGATAATATTGTTATTTTTTCGTCACAAAGAAATACCTTGTAAATTAATCAACTCTCCATATAGGGCAAAGAGTGCCAATGCTGCGGAAGACATGTTTCCTGTGCTACGTCAACAACCATCAGCAAAACCGATGTAATGATTCGATGACATATACAAACCAATTGGAACACAAGGTGAGTAGATGAAACATGTTTGCAAAGCAAACAATCACACCAAAAAATCCAATCAAAGCACACTAATGAATAAAACACTAATGTACAAAGCATCATACTCATGATCAAGCATAATACTTATTCAGATAGAGCCCATTTTGGGGCTCAACCAATTGGTTTCCTTCGTAATCTTCCAGCTCATAGGCTCCTCTTTCCAATACTCATTGAATGATATAGGGCCCATGCCATATTGGCTTGAGTTTCTCGACTCCAAATTTGTCGTGGGCTTGGTCGTAAATTAAGAGCAAGTTGCCTTCAGAGAAAACACGAGGGCTGATAGATTTGTTATATTGAGCTTTAAATTGTATTTTTTGTGCTTCGATGACTAAAGCAGTAAGTCTTCAAGTCTCATCGAGACACTCGAGGTAAAGCAAGCACTCTTCTTCTGGTGAAGTGTTAGGACGTAGTTAGACGATTAGCTTTAGAGAAGGAATTTCACACTCGATCGAGAGTATGGTATCTAGACCATACACCAATTAGAATGGTGTTAATCTAGTGGCAGTATTAGCAGAAGTTCGGTAATCCTGCAGAGTTGATAAGAGCATGAGATGCCAATCTCGTTTGTGTTTCCACATGAGGAGTGGAGCTATCATGATGTAACCCCAACTAAGCAGCGAGCTCTGTCATCATATGATTTAGAAAATGAGAGCCTTGATTAGTGGAAATCGATCTTGGGACACCTAACCAAGCTATGACATGATTAAACAGGAATTGCGCTGCAGTTAGACCTTCATTATCGTATGTAGGCATCGCTGCAGCCCATTTAGTGAAATAATCTATGGAAACAATAATATAACCATGCCCCCCCGCCCCGACCGAGCGAGGGCTACATGTCATGAAATATATGACCCATTTCACAAATGGTCCGATGGTCACAACTGGGTACAAGGGTGAGGATGGGGCACGTTTTGTCCGAGAGTAGATTTGGAGGTCATGGCACTTTCGTACGGAAATAATGAAATATTTAAATATAGACGACCAAAAATACCCTACGTGAATGATGTTTTAGGCGGTAGCATTACCGGACATGTGACCACCACAGGCCCCGGAGTGGTAGTCATTGAGAACTTTCTTAGCTTCCTCTCGAGTCAAACATCGTCGAAGTTCGGATTCAGCACCAATGCGATATAAAGTGTCTCCAATGATATGGTAAGGTTTGGATTGTTAATGAATCCATCGTCACTATGACGGTGATAGCTCTGGCCAAAAAGTTTGGGTTTGGATATAAACGATGATGTCTCCATACCATGGATCAAGAGTACTGATGAGAAAGAGTGATTCATGTGGAATCGACTCATCAAGAAGAGTGGGATCAATTGCGGTAGGAAGATCACAAATCAACTCAGAAAAGACAACGGATTTCTTAGACTTAACAACAGTGAATTCTAAGACGAACTCTTGAATGATGACAATCCATTTTGAGTACTTGCCCTCAAGATAATGACGCATGAGAATATAAGTCATGGGGTTGCAATTAGAAATCACCAAAGTGTTGCACCAAAGAATGAGATGATGAAAACACTGAACAACATGGACAAAAACCAACGTGAATTTTTCTACATGAGCATAACGGGTCTCAACATCAAAGAGATTACAGCTCAAGATTTACACTTCATGCTCTTGACCAATGTCGTCATCCTGAACCAACACCATACCAATATTTCTATCTGTGGCGGCCAAATACAAGTAGTAATCATGGTGATAATTGGGAGGATGCAGTAGAGGATCACTGATGAGGGCTCGTTTCAAAGCATAGAAAGATCTTTCGAAAAGTTCGTCCCACATTAATGGGATTCCCTTTTTCAATAAACAAGTAAAACCTTTGGCAAGATCAGTGTAATTCAGTACAAAGCGATGAAGGAAATTGGCTCTCCTCAAAATATTTGTGGCCGATGAACATCCTGACACTCAAGGGTGCATTGGTCACCTGGGAGCAAAATTCTCATTGTTCCGGGAATATCCACATGGCCAGTGCCTTCTAGAAGAGTCCATATGTTTCAAAATTTGAATCCAAGTGTCCATATAACACCTTTGAACTTGGGAACATGTCTTGCCTATTATTAGAAATTCATTCATTGAGAAACTACCATCAGTTTTCCTATAAATTGAGCACTCATCTTAGTGCTAGGGAAGGAATAAATTTGGTAAAGTTGTGATTTTGGATTCTCATTTGATAAGAGAGTGAAAGTACTGATATGTTGCTGGGATGCTGGATGTGATGAGGCTGGAATGAAGCTGGAGCAGGTTAATAAAAAATCGGTCCATTGGTTGTAATCTTCCCCTTATACTCTTTAATAAATATTGCTGTTAATTTTCCCATACATATGTCTCTATTTCTTGTGCAATGTATTCTTGAATAATGTATGTATTTCATATCTAATCAATTTTATTTGATTAAGATAATTAGATATCTTGTATATTGCATGTTGTTTGTTGTTCTCTGTTTATGTTTGTAGGAATCGATCTAACGGCTTGAGTTGGATTGAGAGCGACGACAACAACGACAGAAGGAGAAGGAGAAGCGATCCCATCACAAGTAGGTTCCTTTACCATTCTGTATATCTGCTTATTTTAGAAAAAGTGATAGTTATTATTTCCTTTGTTTTTCTAAGTGATAGACACCACACTTAGGGAATTTGGGGTTTGGGGTTTGGTTTATCCGTAGATCACAATTTCGTATAACAAATTAGCGACTCCGTTGGGGACAATCCTATCATTCCTGGCATTTTTTCCTCTATTTATCCACATCAGTAGCATTTAATTTCAGTTATTATTCATTTGAATGAACAAATTGCATTATAAGTGTGTCTAGCTACTTGATTTTCAATCTTAGCTGCGCCCAACGCATTGTTGGTCAAGACACAGTGCACTGCAGTGCACTATCTCCCACTTAGGGGTGCTCTGCAACACACTATCTCCCCTTAGAGTCTGCGTTTCCCCCTCAGCCAAACAAATTCCATCAAAATTTTTCATTGCTTTCAGTTTCAGCCACTTGTTTCCTGTATTCTCAAATGTCTGATACCTCTTAGAGACCAGTGAAATTTCTTGTTCTTCCTCTGAAAATTAAAATTTTTCAATGTTTCATTAGTGTTTTTCTTTATCATTTTCAAATCAAATTCAAAAGTATTTCATTTCTGTATTAGATCAATTCTGTTTTTGAAAAGGAAATTTTTGTTTCATTCCTCATTTCCTGTAGTAAAAATTGTAGTCTCATTCTTCATTTTTCCTAAGAGAAATTGTTGTTTCATTCCTCGTTTCTCATAAGACAACAATTTTTTGATTGAATTATGCATATAGTTTCCTTTATTTCATTCACATTAAATGGAGCTGAAAAGAAAAACATGCATGTGCATATAGTGAATTGTGTGTTGCATAGGAACAAGTTAGGAAAGTTGCATTTAGTTTGTGCTCTTTGTTGTTTGCTAAAAAACTGATTACTTTTTCCCTTAGTATCTAGGATTTTCATCGAAAAAGATAAATTGAAAAGTTTTCTTATCATTTAGTTTTCATTTTTAGGAATTTCCATTACATCACGCGGTGAACCTCAAAGGAAAACTTTTAAACAAGATCAAAAAAAAATTTACATCAATTTACCTAAGAAAGCATTGGAACATCAATGATAACATTTAGAATGTCTATGCTAGAGATGTGTTCCGACGTCATTAAACATAGAAATTGTCACTAACTTGTTAGTGATACATTTCAAGTGTGATATCTTACTCCACGTACGTAATTATATCAAAGCTCGTCCACGTACCTTCGGGTATATAGGGCGGTGTTCTAGTACAAAAATTATAAGGGGGTGATGTCACTGTGTGGTTTCACATTAGACAACGCTAATACAGACTTGGGCCTCCACATACCTTTGGGTATATTTGGGAGGAAAAATTTAGGTTGCTATCCATCCATAGGTAACCGATTCGACTGCCTTGTAACTTGTGATACACTGAACACAACATTCATGGAGATTGCTTGCTCGTACTTCTTGGTTTGCGAGGAGGTATTCTAGAGTTCACAATTACTTGGTAAACCTTTTGCCTAGAATTACCCTTTTATTTTGTTTATTTTTTTTTGTCATAAAATCAATGAGTCATCGTGGAAGAAGAACATCCCTTTCCCCGTCATTCGCATAGAATAACACTTAAACCACATTTATCACCGGAAGAAATTTCTGGTCGGCGAAGGCGACATCGTTCTACTGAAACCAGTACTATCAGTACCTCTGGTGCGACATCATCCTCACATATATCAGAGTCGACTGGAGTTGTTTCTACAAATCTTGGTTCATCTGCTGTTGTTGAGACGACGTCCTCAAAGCTACCTATGGTCACTATCCATCCAATTAGTGAGACCATACCTCTCAAACCCAACGTTGTTCAACTGGAAGTTGATCTAGATCCCATCATTCTTTTACCAGAACATCTATATCCTGAATTCGAACATGTTAGCAATCCGCCAGATTCCTAAGGCTGAAGGAGGAATCCCAATAGAGGTAACCACATACCAACCTTTGGCTTGGTAGCTAGCCCTACCAAGTCGGAGAGGGCTCTCTCCAAAAGGTCACAGCTAGGAGGGCTAGAAAAATTAGGGGTTTTAGGCTAGATATTGAGTGTAGGGTTTGTTTTGATTTGTTTTGGTTGGGTTATCACTAGATGAAGAATTTAGGTCAAGGAGAGCTAGGTTAGGGAAAATGAGATAGGGTTGCAGGGATCAATGGGGCAAGGTAGGCACAAGCCTTATCACTTAAAGATGAGTGTGATGAGATGGATTTGGGACTGAGGAGAAAATAGGAAGAGCATGGCAGATGTATTATTCCTAGACAAAGGAAAATGGACAAAATATGATAAATTCCCCAAAACAAAGCATGAGAAAGCATGTGTTATGATCATAAAATTTTAAAGATATCATACCATAAAGATTAAGTGAACATGAATACAATACATTATAACATATTAAACTAAAGAAAAAACAATGATAAACCATCATACCAAAAGTATCCCAAAAATTAGCTGCAACTCCTCTTTATTAGCTAGCCAAACTGAGTACAAAAGTTCCTTGATCAATAAGAAAACATATAATTGATTCCAACCCTTCACTAGTGTGAAGAAAGAGGCTAAATAGACAACAAAAAAATCTTCACAGATCCTTAGGGGTCAAATCCATGAGGTGAGGATGAGATCCATTAATTGCTGAACTGAAAACTAAAGTGTAGGATGGTCTAAGTGACTCACTCCTCATTACATTCAACTGATTCCTCATGACTCATTAATGACTTTTACCCAATGAATCTACCCTAGGTATGTAATCTCAAACATAATTACATTTTACCATCATTAATTACATGAGTAGAAAGATGATTTTCTGAAGAAAAGTCAAAATTTGAGAGAATTTTTGAAAAAATCAGCAAATTTGACATTTGCGCCCTCCACTATGCATTTGCACCATCCTAGTGTCATTTGCACCCTTTGTGTTCAGGGCCACTTTTGGAGGACTTCCCGGTGTCCAAATCAGGCTGAAGATGGCTTGTTGGAAAGACCTACCTGTCCTATTTCTAAATATGCCTCAAGTTTTGAAAATGGAGGTCATTTACCCCCTCAAAAAGTCAATCTCCCAAGACTAGTATTTTTGTAGCGCCAAGGTAAAAAAAGGGGTAGAAAGGTGATTTTTTAATGCCTTTTTGAGCTTTTCACCCATCAAAAATGAAAACCAAGGTTGGAAACATGGTTTTATGAGATTTATGAGTCATTATGAATCCAATGTTTCCTTCCTTATCCTAAAAAAGTGTGCCAATATTTGCGTAGCGCCTAGGGCGTTGCGCAAACACCCAGTTTCTGCTAATTAATTGCCTAAAAAATCACAGAGATTTCCAAATTTTGACAAAAAGTTGGAAATTTCCTCAAAATTGTTGGAATGGCTGATTATGGTGTGTTTAAGCTTATATGGAAGCTTCAGCAAGGATGTCCAACTTTTTATTCTCCTCCTTGGTCAATTCTTCAATTTTGGCATTGGCTCTTTTGAGCTTGGCCAATGCAAATTTCTCTTTTTGGGCATGGAGTTTGACCTTCTTCCTTAACAATTCATTATATTTATTGGAATTTTATAACAACTTCTCCAAGTGTTATTGGTTCTATCAAGCCATGGTTCCCTGTTCTCATTGATTTCTATGGCAAGCTACTCATTTAGGGTTAGCTGGTCAACAAGCTCAGCTTCCCTTTATCTCTCTAGAGCTAGAGCTCTTTTCAGCCCTCTAGTTCTAGGTCTCTGCTTTGGTACCTCTTCTTCTTCATCATCAACTAAGCCATACTTCTCCAATTCTTCATCTAACATGAATTTGGCCTTTTGAGCCTCTCTTTGAGCAGTGAAGTACTTAACCTCATTAATTACATGCTTGGTCTTCAACTGCTCATTTTCTTGCTCAAGAAAATTTATAACATATATAGCCCTATCAAGATTAGTTTGGAGCTCACTAATATTGGAATCCTTACCTTTGATAGCATCATTTGTTATTTTATCATTTTCCTCCTCATCTAGGTCAACCAACTTAAATTCATCCTCAGTTTCATGGTTGTCCTCCTCATCATGAATGACTGGCTCAATGACCTTCTCTTTGCCTTTATCCACCTATTGTGTTGATGTAGAAGGCATGGCCCCTTTCACTATAAGTGAAGAAAACACATGCCTATAGCCTCTCTGGTAGGTTTTCGGCAATGGCTCAACCTCAACCATACTAGTCCACTTAGGCTCAATGTCATCTATCCTGCTAGGTGACCCAAAATCATGATGAGATGGAGATGAAGGAGGTGAAGGGGACTGATATGATGATGATAAGTGATTCATGGGCTGAGATGATGAAGGGACATGTTGTGCATGCTGAATGGATGACTCAATAATGATATCATTGGCTATGAAGGTGCTCCATGAAATGTTTAGTTGATTGAGATGGTGGAGGACTATGATTTTTATAAGGGAATGATGGAATAGGATTTTCATTTGCTGGTCATATCCCTTCTTCTAGGAAATTTGTGTCATCTTCTCTATACTCCGGAAAAGATAATAGGGCATGTTAAGCATCCTTGCCCTAGTGAAATGCATCAAGAGCTGGATGTGATAGGAATAGAGCCTTGAAAATCTGCCTTCACATGAAAAATATCTCATTATAATCTTCATCATAGGTGCATACAGTGTCCAAGAGGTGTGACTCAAGGGAAGAACCTCTTTGTTTGATTTTGATGTCTTGGTTTGAGGAAGAATTCAAAATCCCGTTTCTTCAACCTACCTTTCTTGAACCATTTCTCCCCAACATTAGGGATCCCTGTAGCATTTGAAATGACAGCAGTAGATAAGGTAAAAGTGACCCCAACTAATTTAACTTGATTGTCATGTAGTCCTGATATGAACAGTCTAGTTAGCATGGGGTGGTGTTTAACCCTTTGGATTTTCTTACAAGAGTCATAACATCCAACATGTTTGAAGCATGTGACCATTAATGGAGAGGCTAGAATTTCCTTAGTGTTGGCAGGCTCAAGTTTGAGCACTCTTCCTCCTCTATGTGACCTCCTTATCTCTGTTTCTTCTCCTTCATTGAATGATGTGTTTTCCTCTTCTATTGCCATGGTGTTTTTTTTTTAAACCCTAGGGATTAGGGAAGGGAAATGGTAAAGGGAGATTGGAAAGGAAAATTGAGGGAGATGTTTGATAAGGATATGTGATATGGGGAGGGGATAGGGAATGAAAGAGTGATGGGAATTGGGATTTAGGAGCCTAGGTCTAAAATAGCACCTAGGGCTTAGGGTTTTAGGAATTATTAACTTATGGATAGGGTTTATGATAACAAGTTTTAGGGAATAAATTTTAACAGTGTAGGGATGGTATTGAGTGTAAGGAAAATGGGATTTTGGATTTTATAAGTGCAAGGGAGAAAAGCTAGGGTTTCACATTTAAAAAGACACCAAATTACAACTTGAATTGAAAATTTCAACACATATAACTTAAGATGGTGATTTGGATGGAAAATTCCTCTTATTGGATTTATATCGGTGAATGACTAAGTGGAGGAGCTTTGGAAGGCAATTTCTCATCACTTAGACACTTTGTAGAGCTTGCTAGTCATTTGCGCCATGGACAATGCATTTGCACCTTTTACTGGTTATTTTCAGTATTGATTGGTTTTTTGTGCCATCTTCTACACATTTTTTCCCTCCTCTACAAATTTTCGCCCTCTTCTGAGTATTTTTTCCCTCTCTGTGCATTTGAGCCCTCTCTTAGAAACATTTGCGCCCTCACAGAAGGATTTTCGCAATGCCTTTTTACAAACCATTTTTGGAGGCCTTCCCAGTGTCCAAATTGTTCCCAGGATAGTGCGTTGGACATATTATCCTGTATAATTTCCAAATATGCATTTATTTTTCATAATGGACTTGAATTTACCTGTCAAAAATTGATTCTCCCAAGACTGGTCAAAAAGTGCAGAATGAGGGTGAAAAAATGTAGTGTTCTGGTGCAGGCAACTTTTGGAGGCCTTCCTCAACTCCAAATTGAGCCCATGATAGCTCATTGGAAATATATTCCAGTCTAGTTGTCATTTGAATTATCAAGCAAGTGATTTGGACACTAGAAATAGGCGAAAATTTGATTTTCCCAAGGTCATTCCAGTAGTTCAGAAAACCTCTTGTAGCACCTGTATTTTTGACATTTCTCCCAAACCAGGATACCTGTGTAAAAAATGAAGGAGGTTTTTATTTTTTGACATATTATGGACAAAAAAATCTCTCATTTTTATTAAATACATCTCTGTTTGGTCGGAAACATACTTTGAAGCAAAAATGGCCCTATGAGTGGCAAATGATTTGACTCTTGGAATGACTTTTTAAAAAATGATGGAGACATGATGTTTATGAGCTGAAATGACCTCGTACTTACTGATATGACCTACCTTATGCCTCCTCTGCTTAGATGTGTTTGATTCCATAGCAAACCCTAGCTCAGTGGGAGAGGAAATTACGGTTTAGTGCTTGTGGAAAATGATGATTTGGGCACCCTTGGGAAAAGACAACTCCCTTTGACATTTGATCAATTAATGGACTAAAAAATCTTGCAATTTGACAGTTTATGTGCTTGAATGTGAAAAATTAGTTGGCAGCCTCAGGAACCAAGTACTTTTTACATATTTAGTGACATAAAATTACATAGAAAAAATAAAATTACATCTTTGTTTTTGAAATAAATATTACATCTTGGAATGAAAATCACACTTTGAAATCAAATTACATTGGAAACCATCTTGGAGGTCATGTTTACATGGTAAAGTACATTATTTAGGATCACTCTCATACTTTTTTGACCTTATGCAAATGAAATGGTGTTTTATTTGGACCTTCAAGAATGAAACCTAGAGACCTAATGAGACCTTGAGATACCAAGACTTCACGGTTGACTTTGACTGAGATAAGACATAATGAAATGAGATTTTAAAAAGTGTTATTATGCTCAGCAATACATGAAGGTGGGCTAGCAAATGTGATTTTTTGAGGGAGGGTGAGGTTTTATGACAAGGGCTACCATCATTGAAACAATTTTTAGCATGACCTAATGGAATGATATAAAAATTTCAGAGTGGGACACCTAAAATGAGAATGAAAAGAGTGAGTTTGATCATTGATGGTAGAATGCATATTCTGACACTAAAAAACAACTGGAAGTTGTTCTTGTATCGATCGCTCCATAATAAATTGTAGCCATTGACTCTCCCATATCACAAAGTCAACCACCTGAAATATATCCCGGGCCTAATTATGAAATCCTTCCACTTGGTTTGATTTCGATTGAAGAAATACCACAAGACGAAATACCTTCAACTCCAACTCATTTTGGGGAGGATATTTATCTTTATGAGTCTTTTCCTCAATCATCCCACATTGTTTTCTTTGATCCTATGTCAATTCGAGTTCCCATAGATCCTATAGGGTATACATTGGGTCGTATGACCATGATTGAGTCAACATCTATGGCTGTACCATCTTTTATAGTTGTGCCAACACCTGCTCTCGCTACCCCGTCGATGTTCACCACATCACCAAATTCACATGTATATGGTGGCCCTTCCATCCACCTGGTTACCAATATTTATCTGGAACCTTCTCTGGTGCATCCTCAAACCCATGGACTTCACCAATGTCATCATCTTGTATTCTATCTGGTACATCTCTAATGAGAACTTAACATCTTGATCCTTTATATACATTTTCAGTGCAATATCAAGCTGGTCCATCTAAGTATATTCCATCCAGTACAATTTCAACTGGACTCCTGGCATTTGGAGAACAATATATTCCATCTCTTTATACTCCTCATGCTGGGGGGGAACGTATGGTCACCTATTTTTATATGACTTCGTCATTATATGGTCACCCTAATATTGGAATGAATTTTTGTCAGTGGCAACCTCTTTTTCCCATTCAACCACAAACGATTATGCATTCATATCAATTGATTCAACCTGTTGCACCCACATCTACTCTGCTTGTAAATGCATCCTTACCCTTGTTACAAGCTCAAAGTATTGTACCTCAACCATCTTAGGCGGGTCCTTCCACCCAATACCCTCAAGTACTAGGCCCTCAGACTCTAACTCCTTCAGCTGGTTTACAAAAAACCACCTGTATCCGAAATTATTTATTCACAAGATGGATTACCATATTATGGGATGTCGCAGGCAGAACCAGGTTTTACCTATTCACAACTAGGTCCAAGCTATTCTAGTTTGGGCTATAATATTTATGGATAGACACATTGGTAGCCACAAGCGCAAATTCCGCAACAATCATTCCAACAACAAGTAGCTTACCCAGGTTTTGGTCAATAGAATCCTCAAGCATTTGCTTATCAAAACAACCCCTATCTGGATTACCAGCAAAAAATTCCTTATGTTGGTGCTCAAAGGCCTGTTGCCCAAGAAATTCCATCATACCCTGGTTATGCTCAACCTGACTTAAATAGATAGTTTCCCTTTGTTGCAACTTTAGAATTACCTGATTTAAACCAAATTACCAATGATCCAATCATTTATGCTCCTTGGTGGTCGGTGATACCACATAAATTACCCTCGGATACTCCTAAGTTCAATGGAAACCCTAGAGGAGACCCATCGACGCATGTTATGACGCTTTGTTCGACTATGTCTAATCCAACGTACGCTCACCGGTCTAATCGCGAAGTGGTACATTGAGTTACCATGAGCTTCATTTGATAATTTGACTACATAGCTACTACCTTTTTGACCCAATTCAAGTTACCCATACGATATGAAACTGGAACATAAATTTTGACCAATTTCAAACATACTAATGCTACAAACATTTCTTATCATATTCATGAGTGGCATCGTCGTCGTAGAATGGTCAAGACATTTGTTCCTGATCAACTTCTTGCTAAGTGGTTTATTAAGTCCTTGCTGCCATCTATCAATGAGGATGTGGCTAAAGGTGGCGTCTTCATTGAAAAGTAGGTCACTGCTCGTGCCCAGTACTTAGATTTTATTTATACTCAGTTTGGCACGCTCTATGAGAAAATTCCCAATGTGCCATGATCTAATTTTATTGTTCCTCCTCCATCTAAGAACTCTCATGCCAATGACGGTATGATCAATACTGAAATCACACATCACTCTACTGCATCTGATCCTGCTCCTTCTTCCGAAATTCATGCCGTGTCATATGAAAAAGGCAAACGTCACAAGAAACCTAGAAGTAAGAAAAATGGGAAATCGAAGAAAAATCAAAATTCAACCTGCAGGAATGATCATATGATCAACAAACTGGAAACAATTGGAAACCTCGTTACCCTTGCATAATATGTAATGATGAGCACTTTTTTCGAGACTGTCCTCACCGTGCCGAAGTCTCAAAAATAATTAAGACCTCACTTGCATCCACTATGTTGATAGATCCATTTCTGAATCTAGGCACAAATATGGTTGATACAAATCTAGCTTCTAGTTCCCAAATGCTTATGCTATCTTTGACGAAGCCAAAAACTAATGTTTTGGTGTCAACGCGAAATAAAGGTTACGGTAGTCTTGCTACTAATCAACCTACTAACTCGACCATGAATCTGTCTACAGAATCTATTCTTCCAACTGTTATTCTTGAGTCAACAATAAAGCCACCAAAGGGAGTCTTCCATAAATCGACGTTCAATCCTCGAGCCTGAGCTACTCAAAATTATAATATAGTTGAAGATTTGGCTCAATCCCCTTCAGCTATGTCGACGCTTGAGGTACTTAAAAACTGTCCCTCCCAAAAGCAAGCTTTGTTTTTAGCAATTGGTGGAATCGATCCAACAGATTCTAATCTTGTAGTCTTTAATCATATGAGCTATGTGCCACAATTACCAGCAGAATTGGTATTATCCATCCAAGTAAATGTTATCAATCACCTCGTTCATCGTACTATTATTGATGAGGGAGCATCTACCTGTATTATGTCTCTAAACAGCTGGAAGTCACTTGGCTTGCCATGCCTATGTCAGTCGCCTACGACGTTGAAATATTTTGATGGTCGTACATATAAGCCTTACAGTATCATCAATAACCTGCATGTCGAACCAGGGGGAAAAACAGTAAATGTTGAAGTTGAGGTCGTTAATGAACCCCTTGACTACAACATTTTACTCGCAAGGCCATGGGTGTCTGCTATGACTTCGATCGTCTCTACATATTTTAGAATGATTGCCTTTCCTCATAAAGGTGTTATTACAATCATCAATCAACTCTCCTTCTTTGCCTCCAATTCCTAGGTAACTGGAAGCGTTTCGTTAGTTCATGCACCCAACTAGCACTTCAAAACATTGGTGTAGGAATATTAAAGGATTATTCCCTAATGGGAACCTTTGCATTATCGCCGCCTGCAACGTTGGTATAAATTACAAGTATAGAGACATGATACATCATATCTTCCACTCCATCTGCCTTAAGGAAGATTACGGGTGATTTTGAAGTTGTTACATTGGATGAATTTCTTCCGCCCAACCCAATTGAGATGGCATAGCAATCAATCTACATGGCTTGGACAATGAATCTGAAATCATCGTCGTTGATCGTTTGGGTCAATCGTTCATTAGATTTTTGTACTCCATCTGATCTTTTTTCATCCACTTTCTTAACCGATGAAAGCATTGTGGAATCCATGATGCCAGAAGGAGAACCATGGGAAGATCATCATCATCGTTCCCCTCTTCAGGATTACGAAGAATATAATCTTATTGAACTATATCACCCATCGATCAAAACATTATTTTCAAATTCTTTTCCCATTAATGCAATCGAATCTGAGTGAAACTTATCAAATATTGAAGAAGCCATTTCTATCGATAATTTGACGAAACCTGACATTGTAGAAAACATTCATGTAGGCGTGTCTTGTTCTCCATTAGAACTCGAAACTTATCACTCTCTCTTTTGTGAATTCCACAGTATATTTTCTTGGTATTACAAGGAAATTCTAGACATATATAATAGTATCATTGAACACACCATTAAAATTTACCCTGATGTCAGATCGGTACGTCAACGCCTCCGTCCTGTTCATCCGAAGAAGGCCGCTACCATTAAAGCAAAAGTTGAAAAAATTTTGCGTTCTGGTTTCATTTGCCCTATTCCATTGACTGATTGGGTTTCCAACATTGTTCTTGTCGTGAAGAAACAAGGGACAATCAAAGTGTGCGTTGATTATTGAGACATCAATCTTGCTTGTCCAAAAGAAAACTATCCTACTCCCTTTATCAACCAGATTATTGACGATTGTGATGGATGTGAAATCTTTTGGTTCATGGACAGATTTTCTGGCTATAATCAAATCAATTTCCTCCCAGAGGACCAATATAAGACATCATTTATCTGTCCCTAGGGCACATTCGATTATCGGAAACTCCCATTTGGTTTAAATAATGTTGGGGCAACATTTCAAATATTAATGGATTATGCTTTCAATGACATCAAGCACATTGTTCAACCTTATCTAGACAATTTACCTGTGCATTCATGAAACCAGACTGATCACCCAATGCATTTGAGAGCTATCTTTTACGTTGAAAACACTACAAAATATGCCTCAACCCACATAAATGTGTGTTTTGTGTTGGTTCTGGTCATTTTCTAGGATTCATCGTCTCAAAATAAGGAATTCAAATCAACCCACTGAAGGTCCAGGCCATTCTTGATTTTCCTGCACCATCAAATTTACTTCAGTTACAAAAACGTCAGGGAAAGGATAACTTCCTAAGGAGGTTAATACCCAAATACGCTGAAATGGCTAAAGGATTTACTCGTCTCTTGAAAAAGGGGATTCCCTTCCATTGGGATAAGGTTGCGCAAGCTTCTTTTGATGTTGTCAAGGCTACACTTGTCCGGGCTTCATTAATATATCCCCCCAATTATAAGAGTGATTATTGCTTATATATCGTTGCGGTTGATACGACCATTACTATGGTATTGGTCCAAGAAGAAGATGGGATAGAACATCTAATTTATTATTTGAGTCGTAATCTCAATGATACAGAAGTGAAGTATTCATACATCGAAAAGCTCGCCTTGGTGGCTATTCAAGCTGTCCAAATATTTCGCCATTATATCCTGTTCCAGAAGACCATTTTCATTTCAGATTGCAACCCCCTGACATACATTCTATCACGTCAATTGTTGGGGGGGAAAGCATTCAAAATGGATCGTCATTTTACAAGAATTTGATTTGGAATTCATCAAATCCAACTCAAAGAAGTCTTTAGTTTTGGCTAAGCTTATTTGCAACCTTCCCTCTGATAGTACTGCTACTACATCGGAACCATCAGTTCCTGATGAGTCTCTATTTCTGATCGGATCATTTGATCCTTGGTATGGGGATTTTATCATTTATCTCCAAACCCAAACTTTTCGGCCCGATACCTCTCGATCTCAACAACGACATATTCAATACCAAGCCAAATATTATCTGATCGTCGGCGATACACTTTATCGTCATGGTGCCAATATGATTTTAAGGAGGTGCCTCACTCAATAGGAGGCCGAAAAGGTTCTAAATGATTTTCATGTTGGGGCTTGTGGTGGACACTTGTCTGGGTATGCTATCGCGTAGAAGATACTCCACGTTGGTTACTTTTGGCCTACCATATTTCGCGACTGCATCCTCGTGGTTAGAAGTTGTCATGCGTTCCAGATATTTGATCGTAAAATCTGCAAACAGCCAGCACCGATGCATCATGTTATTGTTGTGGAACCATTTTAAAAATGGGGCATTGACTTCATGACCTGCAAACCTTATTCATCCGGGGGGCATGGTTATATTATTATTGCATAGACTACTTTACCAAGTGGGCCAAAGCAATGCCTACATTCAATAGCACATGAAAAATAGTTGCATTATTATTTTTTAATCATGTCATCTCACGGTTTGGTGTTCCACAAGCTATAGTCACAGATCATGGTAAGCATTTTCACAATCACGCGATGAATGAGTTGACTGCCAAGTTAGGACTTCCGCATGATAGTTCTACTCCTTATTATCCACAATCCAATGGATAAGTTGAGGCTATTAAAAATATTCTTAAGAAAATGCTTCAACGAATGATAGGAGTTTATAAATGAAATTGGCATTTGATCCTGTACTCAAATTTTTTGGCATACTGAACCTAGGTGAGAAACGCAACTGTATTTACCCCCTTTCAATTGGTGTATGGTCTGGAAGTTATATTTCCCATCCAATGTGAAATACCGTCGTTAAAAATTTCCATTGACTTGTTACCTGAACCCTCTTTTTAAGAAGAGCATCTTTTTAACCTCAGCCATCTTGATGAAACACATCGTGAAGCAACATTGGCCAACGAAGCACATAAGAGGCGTATAAAGGCATAATACGACCAAAATGTCCAGCCTCTCATCTTCTTAGAGGGTGACCTGGTCTTACTTTATGATCAGGAAGCTGATGCAATAGGTATAGGAAAATTTGAGCCGTTATGGCATGCCCCCTACATTGTCAAAAGAGTTCTTGCTAAGGGCACCTACGAGTTGGTAGATTATGATGGAATTCCATAGGCGTAACCCTGAAATGAGTTGTATCTGAAATGTTACTATGCTTAGTTAAGCTTGGTAAAATGTTGTATTATATTGTATATATGTTGTTGATTTGCATTTACTATCTTACTTTGTTTTTTTAGAGTTTTATTGAAGTTAGTAATCTACTTTACATTTTATCACAGATGTATGAATCTTTGGAACCATTCGTTGGGTATGCTGATGGTGCTAGTTGTAGTACACAGAATCTATCTTCTACGGTGTGGGCCATTTTTGCTCCGAACAACAAATTAGTGAGTTTTCAATGGATTTGTATCATTCGATCTAAAAACAATATAGCTGAGTATAGCACATTGATCAAAATTCTCTCTGATCCCATTTAATTTGGTATTAACCGCATCATCATTAGGTTAGACTCACAACTTTTGTACTGCAACTTACTAGTGTTTATACTGTCAGAAATCCAACACTGCATCATATTTTCCTAAGAGTTCAAATTTTGGAAATACATTTTGATTTTATTCAATATCAACACATTTCCAGAAAATTGAGCACATTAACTGATTCCTTAGCGAATTATGTTATAAACATACATTTGCAACACATGTAAATACATATTTTCAATTCACGTCACATAATTGCATAGGGTTGCCCAATAAACATAGGAAAAAACTGAAAAACAAATAGATAGATGGTTATAGGTTTTTAAAAAATTTGTGCCCAAGACACATTGGTCATCTGACCTCAAAATTTATGCAAAATGTCAAAGTAAACTAGTGATGCTCATGATAAAAAGCTACTGATATAGCTATCCTACACAATAACCGCATCTTACGATTAGGAATGCCAATATTATGGCGTTGCAGTCTCATGGGTAACTCTTCGATCCGGAAATTTGGAATCCTGAGAGTCAATCCCTCTATGTGTTGTTGTAGCTCAACAAGAGTCTCGATCATATATAAATCTAGAAGCACTTATTTCCCGAAAACCCTCTCTGATGGCTCCTCTTCTCTATGCTCTGGCTGGCCCATTGGTCAAACTCGACCTACATCTGCATACATAAAAAAATTAGTTTAGTCTTGGGAAACATAAAAATACAAAAACATGTATAAACCTTAGAAAAATAAAAAAACATGGTTAAAACATTCTTACCAATTTCACCCGATTGAGCACCGTCTGGTAGAATCAAGTCTGGATCTCCTCAGAAGTCTATGCCTGCATATGCATAATAATTGATGGCAATCATTTTTCGTCTAAACCAGGCGAAGAATGCAGTAGATAATACGATGGTAGATTGACCAGCATGTCTAACCATTAATTCTACCCATCTCTGCATCTGTGGATCTCTAGGGCCAGATACACCCAGTGTAGCATGTTGTGGCTGCATCAATGGAATCCGCTCTAAGGCAAAGGAGATCACGATCGAGCCATAGTCTAAATTATTCTTCCTTCCTCCCTTTGCCTTGGTCAGTTTTTCTTTCATCTAAAAGAGGACAACTTTAGCTCAGTTAAATATTGTTGGTTCCAAACACTCTAGTGCATACTTCATGTATGATCTGTTTGCCACATGTAGTGTAGCAGAACCGGCAAGATTTGTGATAGTGAATAGGATAGTCCTCAAAGGAAAATCACGTACATCACGAATGTGTATTTTACCATCCTTGCTTGGTTCAGTCCTAGGATAGAAGCTCTATAGTATGTAATCTCTCACTGTCTCTCCTCCAAGAGTAGATCTCGAAAGAGAAATGGGTGAACCTCACCTCGATAATCCTGTGAGAAAATAAATTTTCTCCACTAATATTGGGACCACTTTGTCCCCAATGTGAAAATCCTATATCACCGGATCTCATGAACGAACAAGGAACTCCAATAGTTCCATTTTTTGCCTCATACCTGACAATCTGAAGTACTTTAGCAACCCACAATCTCTGAGGGCTCTTACTGTACCCGGATCGTTTAGGGAAATCATGTTCTATTCTTCATGTTCTCTTTCCCTAGATGTAATCGTCATTTTGATCTGATGAATACCTGAAACAAAATCATAAGACTCATTAGGATCCATTTCATGCAAAAAACTTGGGAAATTTTGGGCACACAGCAAAAAATAAGAATGAGAAATGCGCCAAACGCACCCTAGGTCAACGGACAGAAAATTGCAGTGCATCTGGCTTTCAATTTTAGTGCACTACAATGCACCTTTTGACATTAAAAGGTGTGTTTCCCTCCAAGCATAGTATATTTACCCTAAGGAAATCAAAACCATAAAAATTTACCATGAAATGCAAGATAAATGATACTAAAGGAAAGACAACGTTCATAGCTCCAACCCGGATCGAACGACAAGGAAAATCATCCACATAATTTGTCGCAATCAACTGCTGAATTTCAGGGGAAATATCTGGTTCAGAGCTCCTATTTTCAAATGGTAAAAAAACTTTTAATTAGTCAATTTGATTATTTCAAATCATATTTAATGTTGTGACTATGGTTTTTATTCATTTTTGCTATGAAACGGGTATTTTTAATCCGTTTGATGGTGTTCTGAACAGTTTTTATAGCTGATACAATATAATAGTCATGCACACTTATTCAAGAATGATTTGACCACAAAGCATACTTTTATCATTATTTTTTGATCTTTGATAAAAATGAAAAAGGACTTGAAGAACACTTTTATCTCTTTTTAGAGCTTCGATAACGATGAAAAAGGAACCCCTGAAGTCTTCTAAGCTCTTTTTAGACTCTGATAATGTGAAAATATATCCGAGCACTTGTCTTTTTGAGCTCGTAAAAGTAAATGAAATGACATCTACTTAGTATAAGTTTAACCCTTTTCCGGATTGAGATAGATTATTTACGAAAAAGGAAAACCTTAGTCAAACATGGCTAAGAGGTTCTCTTAGGTATCATTTTACACTTTTTCAGACCTGAGCGACAAATTTACGAAAAAGGAATCATGGAGTTTTCTTTTGTCCTCTTTTTCAAACTCTCTAAATATGAGAAGGACTGGGTTTTTATTGTCGTTAGGCTCGTTAAAACATAAAATAGCGACAGACTTGTCAATCATGGCAAGAATCGAGTTTCATTTATCACTAGAATCGTTAAATTATTAAATAGCGATGCATTCGCCCGAACGGTTGAATTATAGGTCAAGCATATGTTATCCTCTTCAATCTTGTTAAAAAATAAAGAGGTACTGGTCAACAAATAACCGAGGAAAATTTGGGAAAGCAAACAAAACACTTTATGGTAGCAGGTCGCTCTTGAACATGACACTTTCACTCCATCATCGTGACTTTTGGGTTGGGTAATATTCTTAACGGTTCATTCGTACCTATGGTTCATCATACCTTCACTTCGGTTTTGGGTCAATGTTGCCAACTCATCTCAATGTCGCCGATATGTTCAAGAGAATTCATCCAATGAATCCTCATCCTTCTACAATACTCATAAACCTTCATTTTCATGACATTCATCCCTAAACATTGCTATATCAAGTCACATTTTGTCTCTAAAATCAGTAAATTTCATTTCGCAATAAATTTGTTTCCTGTCGACATCAACTCATCATCCAGGAAGTTTACTTAGAAAAATCTTCTAGTACCCTAAAGCTTGTTACATCATTGACAAGTTTCTCGCTTCCGGACCTTTGACCGAAAGATTTTATTTGGCGTTCGACATCAAATCATCTATTCACGCCTTGCAAACTTTACTGCAGTACCTTGAGAGCCATTAACATCAATGGTGTTTCTCTCGTGTCTGTTAATAACTCACATCATTGGTTAGTAATCAGACGATGTCTTCCCATGTTCAACTACAAATCATATATTCGCATGGTTAGACTTGTACCTGAACAATCGAGTGAATGAGATAAGAAGACCCTGGATCTAGTTTCATCCATCTGGGTTGCAATTTCAAGATTGTTGTACACATCATCTGTACGATGAATTTACATACATATCATGTCTTCTTCTTTGCAGCCATGGTGATTTTATACCTTCTCTGCCTCGCTTGATTAGTGACACCTGCAATTTTTGAAAATGCCAGCAATCAGCTTGGTTTGGTGAAACAACTCTCCATAACTCAATAACATGCAAAGATGAAGAGGAAAATGACAAAGACTCAATTGGGTAATGTTTTAAAGTTTCAATGACAACTCATGCCTTAATCGTGACTCATATATGCTAAAAACAGTAATGATGACCTCAAACATGAGCTTTGTACCTTGATTTAACCGTAACTTATTCGAATGACATCCACCCTAACTCATTTAATCATGGACTGACACCTGGCACCGAATTTGACACGACAGACAGAAAAACCATTTTTCGTAGCGTGGCTAGTTCATTTTCTGACAGTTTCGCTACAAAAATATTAGGTAGTTTTGTAGCGAAAACTGCCTTTTTACAGTGTAAAACGCTACGAAAAGAGGAAAAACTAGCTAAAGTGACCTTTTCGAATTCAAAAGCTTGGGAAATGAAATATTTCAACAAATTATGACTGACGGGACATGATATTACTTGAATGGAGGTGGGTTTGAACCTTAGGATAGGTTAAAGATGAAAAAATTAAAATTTTCCTATACCAACTTCTGATAAATAAACTCTATAACCATACCTTTGAGAAATGAACTCTATGACCATGTCAAATAGTGTTTCAATTTTTCTGAGTGATAACACCTGGTCTAAAAATTTGTCTTGTAAATGTCCTCTTCCTTGATGTGTACCTAATGATATCAAGATATAAAATCAATCCTTGAGAACATTGTTGATCCCTTCAACTGATCAAATAATTCATCAATCCTCAACAACGGATACTTGTTCTTGATGGTCACCTTGTTCAACTACCTGTAATCAATGCATAACTTGAGAATACCATCCTTCTTTTTCATGAACAAGATTGGTGCACCCCACGGTGATACACTTGGACTAATGTATCCATTTTAAAGCATTTCCTTCAGCTCTACGAACTCTGGAGTGCACATCTTGTATGGTGCCTTTGATGCTGGTGCTGCCCTTGGTACCATTTCAATAGAAAATTCCACTTCTCTATGAGGCGGCAACTCTGAGATCTCTGCTCGAAACACATCCTAAAACTATTGCATGATTGGGTACCAACTCAATATACTTACATCCTCATAATCATTACCTTTATAACTATAGATGTGTATTTCAAAGAACACACACCCTTTTTTGCGACTGTGCTATGCCCGGATAGTTGTAACCATCCTAACTAATGTTGCTTACTTCTTACCTTGTAATATTATTTGTTATCCACTGTAATCCAAACACTCAATGTATTTATCATAACAGTCCACTTTGGTCCTATGAAGATACAACCATTGATATAAAAAATGACCAAGGACTTAACATACTACAGCCGATCTCCTCAAATGATGTGCTCGGTGAATCATGTTTACAAGGCGACCGACTCAGTTACCTATGTTAGGCTTGCAACCTAATGGTGTCTCCCCAAATATACGCGATGATACTTGGGAGTCTATTTTGTAGTATTGTTGTCTAATGTGTAACCATTAGATGAGAGCACCCCAAATATAATTAGCATACATCAATATATTCCCTACGTGGGGCAGGATATCACCCCCGGGTTGTAACGCAACCCATTAGTGACAACTCCTATGTTTTACGACGTCGAAACACATCTCTAGCCTAGACCTACGAATTTTCTCGTCAGTTCCAAATGCTCCTTAAGGTAAATTGGGTAAATTTTAATATTTATCTTGATTTAAATTTCAATTTTTGGCTCAAAATCGATGTCACCTGAATCCCATAATGCAAGCTAAGTGCAAAAGAAAAATATTTCCATTTCAATGAATTCTAAACTATTGAGGGAAGAGATACAAACAAATGTGTAATCGGTGCAACAAACAATGATACCCCCCCCCCCCCCCCCAATTAGTTCAAAACTAAGAAATGCAATTCTTTCGAATCAAATTCACTTTACTAAAAAATGCAACTTATTGAAAAAATGAAAACATTTCTATTTTCCACTAAGATGCATAAAATGAAACCTTTTTTTTATACTTTTTACTTTTAAATGAAATCAAAATTAACATGAATGAAACAAATGAAGAAATGCAAAAACCACACTTTTTACTTTTCTTTCAATCAAACAGAAATCAAAATCGCTTTAAAAATACATGAATGAAATGCTTTTCACTCCTTTTTTCAAAACAATAAAGAAAAGCCAAATCAAAGAACTAAAATGAAAATCAATTTCAGTTTTCTTTTGAATTTGGAAAAAGACACACTCTTATAAACTTGCAAAAAAAAACAATTTGTGATATTATGTTTGACAATAAATTTAAGGTAAGATCATAAATGCACTGATGACCAGTGCATACGAAAAACTACTTCAAACCATGTCGGAAGAAATGCAAAAAAAGGTGTTTGAAATGGTTAAAAATAGTCTAACTCACAAGAAAGCCAAAGAAATGATAACACTCGTTCATAGAAAAAAAACAAGTAAAAAACAAAGGCAACATGTCACTGAGATTCAACATACATTCTTCAGGGGACATGACACTGAAAAAACAAGGGGAAACCCCAAATTTCCCTAAGTCTAAGATAAATGCTTTTGTTCTAAGAAAAAGGGTGTTAAAATACAAATCAACATGGTTGTGCTATATAGAACAACACTGGCAGTGCTACTATGAAAACAGAAAATGCATTGGGCACTAAAAACAAGGAAAACCAAAAAAGAGTTTCACACCAAAACCAAACCTTACGTAGTGAAATGAATATCAAACCCTATGAAAACTAATAGAAACCTAAGCAAGCTTATATTTCAATGATCAGTCAAACTGATCAAAGATCAGTCCAAGAAAGGATGGCTAAGAGGCTAAGCTCCCCAGCGGATTTTCCAATTTTGTTGTCAAGATAAATCCCCTCTACAGACAAAGGTGATCTCTCTAGCCCTAGAGTGGGTCTAGAAACTTAAGATACTTTCTAATGCAAAGCTTTCTTAGCTAATATTCAAAATGCGACAAGAAAATACATAGAGGTACTTTTTCATGATGCTATGTTTGAACTCGTTGATGATGACCTTGATCCACAATCCTTTTAGGCTCTCTCCTTGCTACTGGTGGCACACAAATACCTGCAGATGATCAAGACGCAATAGAAATCATAATATAATACATAATAATCATTAAACATTAGCTATCTAGCATATAAAGGAGTACCAGGATATTTGCATAAAATATTAGACAAATATAGAAATAAAACATTAGATTTTCTATTGATAAGGAAGAGCTTACAACCCAGGCCTTGATGTTGGAGGCCTCCCATTGGTGAAAATCCGAGTCCTTCACCAAAGCTCTAAAGCACTCCTTATCTTGAACAACTTAGGCATTATCACAGTGCAAGAATGTAAAGGGAACGAGAGTTCAAACCAACCCAACAATGACCAACTAGTAGTGTAAGGATGGGGACCAATTTATAAGAAGGGAGAAGAGGTTGGGAGCCCATGAAAGGAGGAGGAAGGTCCACTTTCTAAGGGATAAACCCCCATGGATGATATCAAAGCTCTAAAATTAGAGAGCTCGACTCCATCACCACTGTTTAACAACCAACTCGCCACCCTATAAATTCTAGAGGTTGAATCTTCTCCCCCATTTGAGGAAACACTCCAAGAAATAAGGGCGCTGGAAGCACCAAGCCAGAACTGTCAATCTGACATCAGCGCGAGCATGAAACTAGGAAACACACTGACCCAGAAAACTAGGGTTTTGACCAAGTTCCTTCAGTAATCTTCCAAGGAATTTTTCTTTGAGTCTTCAAGGGATTTCATTACATATTTCTTCATGGTGGAAACATTGCACAGGGTCTGTCATGGGGCACTTCAGGATTAGGGACGGGAAGTGAGCATGGTGACAAATTACTGTGTAACATTCATTTTATCCTAATTTCCATTATTTTCATAAATAAATTGCCAAAATTTCCATTCTACCTTTCCAAATGCCTTTTCCATTACCTTTGCCATTTCCTTTTCCAATTTCCTTATCCATAATAAACCAAATGAACACCCACACTAGGATGTTTTCCCAACATTCATCTTGGAATAAGTGTCCCATGACAGTGGTTATTAATTTTCCTTTATTAGCTTTTGTTACATGGAATTTTCACCAGGGTTGTTACAAAACCCTCCCCCTTGGGGGAACACTGTCCTCAATGTTCAATGACACCTATAGCCAACAAGCCTTCTGAAAGCAAAACATACTTCCTATGGAGCTTTATAACTTAGCTCTTTGTGGTATTTACAATTATCAACCTACAAAGAAGTAAACCAACAAGATAACATGACAAACATAACATCATAATGACATGACACCCATACCGTTTATTGGATATTTATAACATATCTCATGGCAATATTTACATCCATATACATATGTACATATACCAAACACCACATCAAAACATATATCAAGGACATTCACTCAACCAAATAATAGAGAAGGATATATGGCCCACATCTCATCTTCCATCTCCCGTGTAGCTTCATTGGGCCCAAAGTGCTTCAACCGCACTTTAACCTTCTTGATTTCTCAGTTCTGAGGCATGAGCACCTTTATCTGCAATATACATTTAGTTTCAACTATAATTATCCATCTGGCTCCACCTGCAATACAAGCTAGTCAAACACATTATGAACATCCTTAACATACTTCTTAAGCAATGACACATGGAAAACATCATGGACTTTCATTGTCGGAGGCAGTGCAAGTCGATATGCTTATGGCCAAATCCTTTCAATAATATTTAAAGGTCCACAATACCAAGGTTCCATCTTGGCACATGATCCAATCTGCAAGGAGCTCTTCTTGGGCTTGATGTGCATGTACACTTGTTCCCCAACCTGAAACTCCTTAAACAACTTTTTATGATCTGCGTAAATTTTTTGCTTGTCCAATGTTGCCTTTATATTCTTCATGATTACTTTCATTTCATGTTCCATTTCTACTAATATGTCTAGTCCAATCAATACCATGTTCACTGGATCACTCCAAGTAATGGGAGTATTACAATTCTTCCCATTAAATGCCTCAAACAAACTCATCCCCAGTGATTCATGGTAACTATTTTTATAAGAAAACTCGACTAACGGAAGGTACTCCTTCCATATCCTTTGATGATGCATCGTATACATCCTCAACATGTCCTTCAATATCATATTGACCCTCTCAGTATGTCCGTCCATCTATGGATGATAAGTTTTTTTGAAGTCCAACTCTGTACCTAAACCTACAAACAAATCCTTCCAAAACTTGGAAGTGAACTTTGCATCCTTTTCTAACACAATCTTCTTTGGAACACCATGAAATCTGACCACGTCTCTTATGAACATTTGTGCCACATCACTAGCCGAATACGCAATATAATCTTCACTAGAATGAAGTTTGCTACCTTAGTCAACCTGTCCACCACAACCATGATGGAATCATGATGTCTAGATGTCCTAAAAAAACCTATAATGAAATCCATGGAAATGACCTCCCATTTCCACTCTGGAATCACAATCAACTGTAATAATCCATGTGGCTGCTTATACTTTGCCTTTACCTACTAATAGTCCAAACATCTAGCCACAAACTATGCCACATCCTTCTTCATATTCGGCCAATAATAAAACAAACTTCTTTACTATTGTCAGTGTCTTCTGATATCCTAGGTGACCTGAATATGGTTTCGCATGGCACTCCCTCAAGATAATGTCCCTAAATTTGATCAAGACATCTACTGAGAGATTATATTCTGCATCATGTGCACCTATACATGTACATGTACCACTAACTGCACCTTGTTGAAACCTGTGCATGATCCCTCTATACCTGTCATCATGTTCACCTGCCTGTAAAATCTGATCTTCTAATTTTTTCCCATAGGAACTCATAGTTGCAATGTGATTCACCTATATCCACCTTCTAAGAGCATCTGCATCCCATTCTCTTTTCCCTTGATACACCTGATCTCAAAATCGAACTCAATGATCGTTTCCAGCCATCTAGCTTTCTTGGCATTCATATTTGGCTGGTCAAACAAGTATCTCAACCCACTATGATCACTCATTAGTACAAACCTCTTGCTAAGAAGATAGTGAATCCACATATTCAATGCATGAATGATAGCTTCCAACTCAGTATCATGTGTCAGATAGTTCGGCTCATGCTCATTCAGTTTTCATGACTTGTAGTGTACTACTTGTCCCTCCTGCATAAGGACTCCCCCAAGCCATATCTTGTAAGCATTTTCACACACTACAAAATCTTTGTACGGGTATGCGATATTTAACACTAGAGCATTTTTTTAAAACTGCTTCAACTTTTTAAAACGTATTGCACATTCCTCTGTCCATTCAAATTTCTTACCTTTCCTCTGCATTGATGTAATGGGATATGCAATGCGAGAGAAGTTCTTGATGAACCTCCTATAGTAGCATGCTAGCCCCATGAATGATCATACCTCATCCACATTTCTATGAGTTTCCCACTCCATGATAGTCGATATCTTCTATGGATACACTGCTACACCTTCCTTGGAGACCACATGCCCCAAGTATTGTACTTTTTTCTGAAAGAAAATGCATTTACTGAGCTTAGCATACAATTGATGCTCTCAAAAATCTCAATAATACTGCTAAATTCTCGGCATGCTCTTCCTCATTCTTAAAATATATCAGGATTTCATTAATGAATACAACAACAAACTTGTCCAGATAAGGATGTAACACACTATTCATCAAGCACATAAAGGTAGCTAGAGCATTATTCAAACCAAATGTAACTACAACAAACTCTGCCCATACCTGGTGTTATCATAAAATTGTACTTGATTGGCTGCTGATCAGACAAGTTAGTTTAACTATTTCAAACCGAATTTTGACTGAAGCTTAGCCTCTTCAACCTGAGAGGGCTCTCTCAGAGGGATTTTATGATATTGGTTAATGATAGTTCTAGATGGATAACTCTATAGAAATACTATCCTGTTTTTATGATTGCAGGTTTGCTACCATTAGGCTTATGGAGTCAACAATCAGTAGTTTCAGTGGCAAGGTTTCTTGACATGGAAGCTGAGGAAGATAGAGGTATTTAACAAAGGAAATTCACTCATAAAACATAGGAAAAAATAGTCATTTCATTACTAAAGGAAGTCAAAGCATAGAGTTATGAATTCTGAGTAATAGAAATGAAATATATTGCAAATGGTAAAACATAAGATGTAGATCAATAAGACATTAAAAACCCCATGAGAATCTCAGGTCTGTTAAGAAGAAAGTCACTATGTATTACTGATATAAGTCAAAATACATAAAGCAACAGTTTGGTGCAAAAAATCTCCAACCCCTCACTACTTTGATACTTTGTCTTTAAATAGACCTTCTTTACAACAAGGATGATCTTCCTGGTGGCTAGACCATTGAATTCTCCTATGACACATCACATAACTGAAAGACATAACTCCTAACAGAAATATGACAGCTATACCTTAAAGAAATCATCTCCTAATAGGACTCTAACTCCTATTTATTGCATAACTCTACCTTATCTTGTGAAACAGTTACATGACAGTTACAAAATAAGCATCACATGCTCAAAAGATATATGATAGGTTCATTACCACTTTACATATTTATGACTCTCCTAAACATGTGGAACAAAACCCTATTTTTTAGGAATGCATAACCCTTATCTTCAGCGAGAGCTTTGGTTGATGGCCTGTCTCTACAACACTTCCTTCGAGTCATAAAATTTTGATGTTAAGGTCCCTTGACATGTTGGAGGAGTTCAGTTGTCCAAAAATACCATTAAGATGCTCCAAAACCTTCAAAAATAGCTCGCTACGAAAACATGACAGTTTCGTAGCAAGCTTTGGTAGCGTTGAAAAAGTAGTTTCTGCACCCAAAAAATCTGCTCCTTTGTTGTTTCATGGTGATGATCAAGTCATGACACATCACCACCATCATTCTCCCTTCTTGAAAACTGCAAAAAATTGACTTTAGAGACAAAAAGGTTGTTAGAGGTTTTTTCATAGTGTTTTCTTGGCTTTAAGCCTAGGAAACACTACGAAACTGTGTAAAAGTGCAGAAATTCCAGATTTTAAAAATGTCTCCAAAAAGTGACCTCTAGTTTCAAAAACTTGATCTTCTGCATGTAATGAACCTTCTAAAGCATATTCAAACTCAACTTATGGCTTTTATGGTGTTTCCTCCTCATTAATGATCAGTTGAGCAATGGGCTCATCAACCACAGTAATCTTTAAACATTTCTTTTCCAGCTCTTCATGAATCAACTCCAGTTGTTGTTCAATTCTTTCACTTGATCCTTCAATGTCTTGTTCTTGGCTTGCAAGTTTAAATTTACCTTTTTTAGGTGCTTGACCTCTCCTCTCAAGTTGAGTCCACTTTAGCATTTTTTTCAGAATTGTCCAAGGTCTTTGAGACACTTGTGACTTGATCCTCCCAAAGCTTTCTCATTTGTTCAAACTGGATCTTTTCAGCTCCATGTTTCTTTACCTCCTTCTTCAAGACTGATATCTCTTCCCTTGCCTCTTTCAACTGCTCCTTAATGGCTTCAACTTTTGTCTTTTCAATGATTTTTTCTTTGCCCTTGTTTTGCTTGATGACCAAAACTTTTTTTGCAGTGAGGAGAGGTCTATGATGCTTGGTGGTGGTTGAACAATTTCATTGACCTTTTGAGCTTCTTTTCTGCTTTCCAAGACTTTTCTATCATGTCTTGTCATTGGTTTTCTAGCTTGAAACATAAATCCAACATCATCACCTGCAAATTCTAAATTCTTAGCTGTTTTAACTTTCTTAATCTTCCTTCCTCCCTCATCTATGTCTTCAGCTTGGACTATGGGAGTTTCTTCAATATCAATGGCATGCAAGATGTCCTCTAAGTTACTCTTAACCACTGTTTGACTCCTTGTAACTCTCTTGCTGCCATTTTTTCTAACTGTTGGCTTTTGTTTTGCAAGTGTAGCTTTGGGTGTGTCAACCTTCTGGAAATGCTCTATCTCCATGCTCACTGGCTCTATTTTCTTTGCCACTGAAGGTCATGGAATATCTCTAGGTTTGGGATTTCTTTTATGAGTGACAACATCTACTTCAAAACCACTAATGAGCAGAAAAGATGACCAATATTTGCCTAATATTTTTAACTCCTCTAACACCAACAAATTGACCAAACCATGATGAAAAAGAGAGGTTTCATTTCCTTCTGCTTTAACTTGAACCTTATCTGAAATTTTAGCTAAGCTTATGTATAAGTAAAAAAGGCAAATCAAGAAACCTCTTACCCACAAAATGTAGCAAAAGCCTATGGTGGTATGAATAGACCATGTGATACCTCCCTTCACAAGTGAAGTACTTATGAATGATCAATAGAAACTTTGAGTAGTTTTCCTTCATGTAGCTCCTTGGGATATCATTTGTGAGATCAATTTCACTATTCTCTGTCTTGATGAATTATTTACAATCCTACATGGTGAACTTGATGCCTTTGAACCATTTATCTCCTCCTCTAGGGATTCATGTTGCTGCTGCAATGGTTTCTGGTGTTACTATGAGATTTAACATTCCCACCTTTGAAGCTGATCCAGTAAAACTCTTAGAAAACTCCTTTGAAACCTGCAAATGACACCCTTGTAGACTTTGGCAGATTGCAAACACCCTGTTCTTCTAAACACTTCCAATGCAGTTGGGTCTTCATTTAACAAATTCATGTCCATTGGCTCATATCTGAGGCAGTGACCACCTTTTTTGGTATTCTTATTTTTAGCCATGGTGATTTTATACCTTCTCTACCTCGCTTGATTAGTGACACCTGCAACTTTTGAAAATTCCAACAACTAGCTTGGCTTGGTGAAACAACTCTCCATAACTCAATAACATGCAAAGATGAAGCAGCGAATGACAAAGACTCAATTGGGGAATGTTTTAAAGTTCAATGACAACTCATGCCTTAATCGTGACTCATATATGCTAAAAACATTAATGATGACCTCAAACATGACCTTTGTACCTTGATTTAATTGTAACTGACTCGAATGACATCCACCCTAACTCATTTAATCATGGACTGACACCTGGCACTAAATTTGACACAACAGACAGAAAAACCATTTTTCGTAGCGTGGCTAGTTCATTTTCTGACAGTTTCACTACGAAACTATTAGGCAGTTTTGTAGAGAAAACTGCCTTTTTACAGTGTAAAACGCTACGAAAAGAGGAAAAACTGGCTAAAGTGACCTTTTCGAATTCAAAATCTTGGGAAATGAAATATGTCAACAAATTATGACTGATGGGACATGATATTACTTGAATGGAGGTGGGTTTGAACCTTAGGATAGGTTAAAGATGAAAAAATTAAAATTTTCCTATACCAACTTCTGATAAATAAACTCTATAACCATACCTTTGAGAAATGAACTCTATGACCATGTCAAATAGTGTTTCAATTTTTCTGAGTGATAACACCTGGTCTAAAAAATTTTCTTGTAAATGTCCTCTTCCTTGATGCGCACCTGATGATATCAAGATATCAAATCAATCCTTGAGAACATTGTTGCTCCCTTCAACTGATCAAATAAGTCATCAATCGTCAACAACGGATACTTGTTCTTGATGGTCACCTTGTTCAACTACCTGTAATCAATGCATAACCTGAGAATACCATCCTTTTCTTCATGAAAAAGATCGGTGTACCCCACGGTGATACACTTGGACTAATGTATCCATTTTAAAGCATTTCCTTCAGCTCTACCGACTCTGGAGTGCACATCTTGTATGGTGCCTTTGATGTTGGTGCTGCCCTTGGTACCATTTCTATAGAAAATTCCACTTCTCTGTGAGGCGGAAACGCTGAGATCTCTGCTCGAAACACATCGTGAAACTATTGTATGATTGGGTACCAACTCAATATACTTACATCCTCATAATCCTTACCTTTATAACTATAAATGTGTATTTCAAAGAACACACACCCTTTTCTGCGACTGTGCTATGCCCGGATAGTTGTAACCATCCTAACTAATGTTGCTTACTTCTTACCTTGTAATATTCTTTGTTATCCACTGTCATCCAAACACTCAATGTATTTATCATAACAGTCCACTTTGGTCATATGAAGATACAACCAATCCATACCCAAAATCATTGTATATGAAAGCATTATGATCAATTCAGTTCAAATGCACAAGATTTTACCCAATAATGAACTTACTTCTTGGTACCTATAGCCATTTTCACTAACCAAGAATCTGAATGCACTTCCTTATTCAAACCACACTTATCCACCATGCCAAGATCAACATAACTACAATTAGATCCAGGGTCAAACAAAATAGAAACAACTTGATCAAAAATATTATCTTCCATCTCGATGATAGATGCCTACTGATCTACATGCATGTTATCCAGTGCTGCATAGATACGAGGAATTCTCAACTACCCTGATTCTGCAGAAAATCCATTTTAAGATGTTCCTCACTAGATGTCCAACACTCCAACAGTCCTACACCATCACCTCTATAATGTTTTTCTGACCCATGTCTCTTTCTAGCTACATTGAAATTCTTATGTGGTGCAACACTCTCTTTATCTTCTGCATTTTCTTTTTATTCTCTTTTTAGTTTCCATTTACCTTTATCTTTATCTTTTCCTTTACATCCTTGCTTAGATTCATTCTTACACTTTGAATTCTCATAACAGTGCTTCAATTTCCCAATAACTTGCTCAAGTGACCAAGGCTCATCATACTCAATCTGATCTCTAAATTCTATTGTAAATCCACTAAAAAATATCTGAAATTTATCCTTTTCATCTTTAAGTTATGGTACATACATCAATAGCTCTAGGAACTTGGTCGTATACTCCTCATCTATAATTGAACCCATTTTAAGCTCATATAATTCCTTGGCTTTGTTGTCGTAGTACCTTTATGACAAGTACTTCTTTCTGAAGAGTCTATTGAATCCATGCCAACCCAAATCCTTTGTCCTAATGTCGTTGACCCATTTTACATCTTCCCACCAGATATTCGCTTTCCCTCTGAGGCTGAAGATAGTTATTTTTGCCTTCATATTATTTGTATACTCGTGCAGTTCAAAGAACTTATTCATTCAAAGTAACCAATCCTCTACATCCTCGGGCTTCTTTAACTCTCCAAAAAAAATAGGTAGCTTTGATTTCTTAAGCTCATCCAGAAATTACCCCCTATCACTCCTTCTGTAAGGGTGATAAAAATGACGAACATAGTGTCCGTCAGAACCAAAACAAGAATATTACCTGTGTCCTTCACCTCTCCTATCCGGAGTATCCAAAAATATACCATCCTTGATCGTGTCATATCTATATGACCTATGACCACCATGATACCTACTTCCATGTGCCCCATTGGTCCCATATTCCTGTCCATAGTTGATCTGGAGTGGTCCCTCTCTGTGCAATCATGAGAAACTTTGAAGAATCACTGCATTGACTCCTGCTTGTTTTTCCCGTGCCTGCATGATTATGTCATTATCTGCTTTGCAAATCATTATTTCTTCCTTCAAACTTTTCAATGTGTCTGCTAAGTCAGAAGAGTTTTCAACACTACATTTCTCATCTGATTTATAGGGATAATATTTGTAGTATACAATCTTGCTAGTCATCTTGATCTCTTCCTGCAAGGCATACTATGTCAACTAAACCATATCATAAAAAAACCAACGTACCTCAGTATAATTCGGGGAGGATATCGCATCTACAAGACCGACCAGATTAACACCAGATTAACACAATACATATATATAAACATAATCATATGATCATTTAATAATTATCCACCCCATTATCCAATTATTGATGCATGACCATACCCACCACACATCATTACCGCATGCATAGAAACTAAAACCATAACACTGACTAGACACAATGCATGCATAATAACATATGTGTGACACACATGCATACACATTACATACAAAAATTGACATGCATATTGATTGCATAACCAACACACACCCATGAGGATCACAACCAATCAATGACACCATCAAATTTCACATGGCGACACTATTTCAACCATGACTAACACCATAAACACATAGTTAAAAAATATAAGAAAACATATGCAACTGACATGAATTCACAACCAACACACCACCCATCCATTTAAAGGGGTGAACCATGCTCTGATACCACTCTATGGTATCATATATCACACAAAGACATTGGAAACTAGACATCAGCAAAAGAGAATGAAATCCGCTCTGATACCACTTTGTAACACCCTCCTCCCACATTTACCCAAGTTAACTGATCTGATGGGGTAAACAATTGATGAGTGGCTACTATGATCTTATTAAACCTCCTAGGTCACCTTAAGGAGTGGACCGAAAAAACACAACCAAATTGATCATCCACACAACCAACAAAACCTCCAAGAGCTACCCCACCTTTCCAAGTCACCAACCCCTGATGAAACTCAACAACTCAAGGACCTAGAGCCCCAGTTGCTCCCTTGCAAATCCCTCCAAGTGACTGTGATTTCCAATCACTCACATGAGCCTACATGAGTGTGATTGTAGTCTTTTTCTTCTAGTGTTATTTTAGCGATTGCAAGATTTAATACTAAAGTTTAGGGCTAGGACCCAATCACTGCCCATAACTTCATGGAATTTACATAAATGGAATGAAACATAGACACAATGATACCAATGAAAATTATTGAAGAAAAACTTAACTGGACCCCTACTAGCCATTACAAACATTTCTTCAAACATGTCACAAATATGCATTCTACATGTTTAAACAATAGATCTGATCATAGGGTCGCATACTTATATGAGAATATCTAATAAGCACTCATGCCTTATATCATTAGCTGTATTATGATCTATTAGTTCATATATTCATTTCTCAATCATTTACAAATCAAAACACGATGAGAACCATACATTTTCACTGTCATAAAACACATTCATAACCAGCATATAAAAAAAAAAAATACTGAGGATACAACGGTCATAAGTGCTACATATAATTCAACACATTTACGCATAAAATACAAAGGAAAGGAACTCTTATTAATGAATGCAAAATCCAACCCGGTATGGGACTACCAAGTTCCACTTGATCATAGATTGGTTGAGCCAAATCTCTCTTCATCCAATTACCCTCATGCCATATTCCAAGCATGAATGTGGGACTCAAACCAAAAGAACCAACCAGGGCTTCCCAAGTCTAAACCACCTCACCCTCATCAATATAAACAAGCTTTACCGCAATCCTCACCGAATCACTAGGTCATAAACAAGCAAGGATGCCAATGGATTTCTCCACCTACAACGTGAGGAATTTTCATGTCTCCTAGTCTTTATGCTTTACTGCAATCCACATTCTAATCCAAGGATCACTAAGCCATAACCGAGACACCACCCTCCAGGATTTATCGTATATCTCAC